>KV011901.1:135770-154183 GCA_001598015.1 Dorcoceras hygrometricum
CTATCAAGGATCGGGATAGCTAGACCAGTAATCAACTGGCAAATCATCTCAGTCAGCCTCTATACTCGCACGGTGTATCAACCGGGGAAATCATCGGTCCGTGATCTTCAGAGCCCGTCAGCCCATCACAGCTCGATGGTAGACACTCGAATCCGGTAGTCACCACTCCGATGATAGCGTTGGACTTTTCAGGCACAACTCATCAGTCGATCAGTCACAACGTGGCTTTCAATCAGGTCATCAATCAATCTATCGGGCTCAATATGTATGCATGTATCCCAATCAATTGTCAATGCACAATGCATACAATTCAATACGTGAAAACAGAATGTAAAACTCAATCAATCCAACAAGCTGTATCACGTAAATCACAGAATCATATCAGCAGATTTCACAACATCAATTACAGCCATGTCCACGCTCAAAGCTGTTAAATCTGCTCAATTCGTACCTTCAACGGCTGATTCTACCTCAACAGATTTCTCACAAGGCACTTAAACTCACGGCCTAGGCTACAAGATTTCTCCGGGCTTCCTCAACCACGGCAGAATACTCCCAGGAGCTGAAATCTGCTAAAGCATCGCGTAATTCAAATAAATTTCAAGTCCAGTTCTGAACTTCTAATCATTCTACCCACGGCTTTGAACACACAGGTTCTACAAGTCTACGTAGGTATTAACAACAAGGGAAAAGATCAAAACCGAGAAGAACTCTTACCCAGAAGTTCGAAACCAACGGATGAACAACCTGACCAGATTTCTCAAGAATCTTCGAACGAGCAGCAACTCTGCGCTTCTTCCTCAATTCGTTCCACAGCCTCTAACAAGGTAACAATCGATAAAAGGAACTCTCAAGGAACCTAGCGCCACCTAAATCGTCCAAAACAGAGGCTGAAATCGACGAAGATCGAAGAACGAAATGCTCGGGTAAATAGTAGTTAGAACGAGGATTTGGAATTGGAGATAAGAAATATCGGGTTCAGAATAATTCTAAGTGTTGCTCAACACTTCTCCTTATAAATCTCCATGAAACAACTGCTGTTCCCCTAAACTAGACGTCGGGTAAAGCTACCGAAGAAATCTTACAACTGAATTCAATGTTCCCTTCAATCGAATCAGTACACACAAACAGACGTTGCACTACACAACATAACATCAAAACGACATCGTACCAACTAATCAAAACGACGTCGCAGCGCTCTACCAGCTGATACCAAATCCCTTTCGAAACAACCAGCAGCTGGTCATGATTTAAATAACTCAAAACGACGATGTATCAAGGTTCCCGCTAACAAAGGTAAAACGACGTCGCCATACTAGTAACAGCTGGTCACTCAAACCAACAGCTGGTCCCTCGCAATTGCAACGGCTGATCAGCGCTAGAACAACAGTAGTCAACTCAGCTGGAACAATTCCTCACAACGCAACAGCTGATAGCGCTACTACTGAATAGCGAAACGACGACGCATCACTCATCGCTACAGTACCGTTGACTTGCGTTGACATCTGAAATGCGCTACGTCTGGTCTCACGAAACGACAACGTTTTACTTCTAAACGCCCGGGAATCAGATTTCTATCTAAAGTTCACTAAATCACCCAAACCTCGCACAGATTTCACCCGATAACCCCGAACTAAAATATGACCAACTCTCACGAGAGATCTGAAATTCTCAAATCAGATTTCACCAAAAATCTCAAAATCTGAAATCTGAAAATTCAAAATTTTTAAATTCGAATTTCTCAATCCTCACAAATGAGCAGAACAACATGACATGCGTGTATGCATAATAACAGCTTGCAAGATAACATGCACAGACAGATGCAAGCAACAACACAGGAATAACAGCATACACACTGCTCAACATAACAGCACACGCCATTTATACACAAGTCCATCTCAAACCTGTAATCATAATCTCACATCCGTACCTTAGCTTTCTGAGCTACAATTACCACAACAAAGTCCCGAGCAACTAAATTCTGCCACCTGCTTGGCCAAACAACAACAATAAAACTCAAGGACTGTAGCACAGAACTACGAACTGGGAGCTACGAGCTCCACCAGCTCTATCCTACCCTTTTAGCACTACAGACAGCTCTAAATGAAGAGCAAGGGAGGATCTAGCTCTTACTCGAAAGCACTACCTGAATGTAAAAGCAAATCTGCCGAAATGATAACAGACTACACAAGGTAGCTTCTTTCGCGATCTTCTTCCAGCTTAACCCAAGCCTTCGAAAAAGGTATATGAAGAAACGCCTTGGCAAGAGGAATCCAACGCAACAATTCTTACTCCAATCGGAGTCTTCCATCGGCGACAATCGAAGAAGATAAGGTTCGATGAACATTAGCTAGGGTATCGCGAAAGACTAAGGTTACGGGAAATATTTCTAAGTTTCGGGAAATAATAGCAAGACCACAGTCAAAGTCCTTCAAAAAGACAACTTAAATTTCTCAAATCTGATGAACATTAACCACCGACAATACTAGCTCAAAGCTGATACCCACTCAGATCTGAGTACCACTCCAAATCTGGACCATACGCTAAACCAGCGCGCTACTACCGAACAATGTCGCACCACTAAACAATTAATACATACACGTGTCTCTCTAAACGGCATCGCATCGCTCCTAACCAAAACACTCAGATCCGAGTGACCAGATCTGACACCAACACTGACCAGCGTTCACTGATTCCAAAAACGACATCGCACTGCCTTCCGATCTAGACAACCCAAAACCGGTCCACACCAAACCCTCGAACCAATCCGGTTCACACAGCGCTAACAACTTGCGCCCTCAAATCTGGTTTCTTCTAAACAACAGCGTTTCGCTACCCGCGCAGGATTTCAATTAGCGAACTCAAAATACTTTGTGACAACCAGATTTCATCACTAGCCTCAATTACAATCAACCAACGCCAAAGCTGAGTTACCAACCAGCACTTCTCAACTCTCCAAATCTGACTACTACCCCGCAGAACTCTACAACTGTCCAGAGCTAATTCCAAAACACAATTACAGAGAAACCTGATGCGCTCACCAAGCATATCAGCTCAAATTTGATCCATCCCAGATCTGCTGACGCCAAATCTGGTCTATCCAAAACCCGATTAATTAACTCAATTAATCCAATAATGTTTCGGGTCTCACACAACGATACCTTCCTCAATCGTATACGGATCCCGTCCTCTGGCCTCATCTCGCTGTCTCCATTGCTGCAACTACTCGTCAGTGGCCTGACCATCTCTAATCCGATCTCAAAGAGTCGGCTGAACAGTGAATGCTACTAAACTCGATGCACAACCTCTTGAATAGAACTACAATCCAAATCTCTGCATCTTAGCCTGTAGTGGCCTCTCGAATGATAAGCATGACACCACTAAAGTCTTCCGGCTCAAAGTGTCTGCCACCACATTAGCATTACCCGGATGGTAGCTAATGTCACAATTATAATCCTTGACCAGCTCCAACCATCTGCGCTTCCTCATGTTGAGCTCCTTCATCTCTGTAGGAGCCAATTGGTACGGTGCCTTAGAGATGGGCACTGTACCTGGTGCTAAATCAATCGAAAACTCCACCTCTCGCTGTGGTGGAACTCCCACAACGTCATCAGGGAAAATATCTGCAAAGTCCCTGACTACCTCTACCTCAGATAGTGAAGGGCCTGTTGAATCTCCTGAAGTGGTAACACTGGCTAAGAACGTCTGACATCCAAGCTCAACTAGCTACCTGGCCTATAGAAAAGATATAAACCTAGGCTTCCGCGGTCTCCTCGCCTCTTCAAAGAGGAAAGTCTCCTACCCTGACGGCCTGATCGTCACTAACCTCTGATGGAAATCAATCACCGCTCCATACTCCGTCAGCCAGTCCAACCCTAGAGTGAGGTCGAATCCTAACAACGGCAATACGATCAAATCTGCTCTGATGCATGATTCTGAAACATCATCACCAAACCTTGAACGACGCTGGCAGTCATTAACTCATCCCCTGACGGGATCTTCACTACGAGAGACACGCCCAAGCTCTCCGGAGTAATACCCAACCTCTAAATAAATGGACTCGAGATGAACGAGTGAGTCGCGCCTGAGTCTAGAAAGGCAAGGTTAGTGACACCTAGAACACGAATCTCACCTGAACTCGAAACGTCACACTGGCACGTGTTTACAATCAGTCTAGGTTCCAATAAGAAGTTTAGATACCTAACGCATTTCTAGGTTTGCTAGTCCTACCCGTCCAAATTCCCAAGGAAAGTTCTAGAAGGTGTAACAGTTCTACTTAGATTCAACCCAGCAAATTCCTTGGGCCACTGCTTGTGGAACCGCTCAGACACATCCTCCTCATGAGACCTCCCAGAACGCTCCGACTGCCTCTCAAGCATCCTGGTGATCCCAGCTAGCATGTCAACGCTAGCCCTATCATATAGCCCTATCATCATCATCCTGCTGATCCCTACCACGTCTAGGAGGCATACTGGCACGCAAAACCCTTTCACATAAATCTAAGTGCATGACTAAGCATCTAACTCTTAAAATCTTAAGGCGAAACTCATACAGAAATAGAACATGCATCATGCGAAAATATGAATCGTAAAAAATATTAAAAAACTCACGGACCGGTAGTGTGACTTCTGAGCTTCACGCAGCAGGCTAGTACCCCACCAGAATCACCGCTCTGATACCAACTGAAACGAACCAAACTCTTAAATTTTTTTTGTTACAATAAATTGCGGAATAAAAAATCTAAAAAATATGGTTCGTCCCTTCAAAAATTTTTCTCAACATTATTTTAAAACATAAATTAAATAACTAAAAACATTAAATCATCCGTACGACATAAAATCGGAATAATTAAAAGTTGCGGAAACTGAACATGGCTAATAAAATATCTGAAATTTTTCCATAGCATAAATAGAGACGTCAGAGCGGTCATGAGGTAACAGCTGCAACAGGTGCTCAGAGGTCATCACCATCGTTCGGGATAAAATCAACAGGATCATCACCTGAATCATTAAAACCTAGTGAGTCACAACATTCTCTATCTGATAATAACAAAGTACGTATAATAAAACCGCATGCAGACACATAGTATATCGTAAAATAACCTTAAAAACATGCATGCGTGAATGATCGTGAAACATGGTTCATAAATCAGTTGTAACATTACATACATGTGTATCATAACATAATAAGGCATGACATAGCGTGCATAAAACCTGTGAGTCGTATCCTTGAAGTGGGAGCCATAAAATAAACGATTGATCAATCATAAGAAACCAACGTACGTGGCGATGCGGTTCACCCGATCTTACCTCGGGATCCCTCACACCTCTATGCTGCCACTTCACCATGCCGTGAACACATGGATCCATAAGCTCGTAATAACATGAACAGAGGTTCATTGGCCCTGTATCCCGATTAGCTCATCGTAAACTTGCCACAAATCACTTCAATCCCTCAAAAAATATTTTTTTTTCTTCATGCCTTAACATTTTATAAAAATTTTATGATGCGTGCATTTCGTAAAAACATGCAATTTAAAAAGTTTAGTCCGTCAATATATATTTAATTCTTTCATTTAAAATATTATCATATTCGTATACATAAATACAACATATTTAATTAAATATATATTCACGGGCTTCTACATTTTCTACTCCGGTCAAGGACTGGTTCAGGTGCCTGGCCCACTAACTCTAAGCTCAAAAGCCTAGACTTAACCTTAAAATGAAACTTAACTCTAAACATGACTTGACCCATTAAACTTTAAAAATTTATAAAATACTCAATCCTTCACTTTAAAATCAAAAATTAAAATTTGAAAAAAATCTCATAAATAAAATAAATTCTAAAAGTGCTGGAAAACAAATATGTTTAAAACATCAAATAAAGTCATACGAACTTTGGAAGCCCCTAAGACTCGAAATCTCAATTTTCACAAAAATGACCCGACGAGGCTCACTTCGAGCGACAAAGCGGTAAAAATATTTAAAAATCCATTTCTTAACCAAATCATTCTCTGTTTCGACCCATGTCACCCTAACTCAATATTCTAGTCAATGGAATAGACGAGACTCAAAAAAGACTCAATACACGACCAAAACAACGCTTGTAATGACACTGCTCGAGTGCAGACTGCAAACATGACACGTGCTAGCCATAAAAATCATAACTAATTCGTTCCTCAACCAAATCGCTCCCCGTTTAAATATACGTGACAACAACTCAATGATATATCTTTAAAAATCAACCTTGACTACACGGACCTCATAGATTGACTTACCCAACCCCAACAACTCTACTGTCGCGCACAGACGACAAGTCAGGATACGTGCAAATCATAAAATTTGTAACTAATACGATCCTTAACCAAATTACTCCCTGTTTGGACCCAAGTGACCCTAACTCTATGTACTAAATACTGGTACTACCCTTGGACTGAACCCCAATCCTATGAACCGCCCATGACCGAAGCTTCCCAAGAAATAATTCAAATGCGGGATAAACGTCATGATGCATGCATGAATCATAAACAATAAATGTAGATATAATAAATTAACATACAAATCATGCAATAATTATTTAAAACTCTAAACTTAATATTTAAAACTCTAAATTTTTGTAACATTAGATCCTTCGATTTTTAAAATGTAATAAAGTTCATTAAAACAGCCCGTATAGGTGGAAAACCGGGTTCCCTCGACAATATACATAAAAATCTCAGTTTTCGGAAATTGCTGCTTAAAATAATAATTTTAGCTCTTAAAAATATGAGGACTTAAAAATTTCAAATAATTTTCATCTCGGTCGTCCCTAGTCTCGTTCACGCGTCGGGAACTCGATCATGCTAACATGTCATGCACATCATAAAAAATAAAAACTATCATTTAATCACATAAAATGACACAAAATATTCTAAAATCATTTTCCTCCTTGTCATGAACTCATTTCCACGTAATCAGGATTTATGGTCGAACATCAGTGGTGCCGGAGATTGTTCAGCTACCGAGGGATGGCTTGAGCACATGTTGTGTTTGTTTGACCCTGTGCGGCTCAATGATAAGAAAAGATTGAGTTGGCTGTTGAGCCCTTAGTATTGCGCGATTCCTTTAAGATCCTTGTCCTGCCAGCAGAGTTGTTGTATCATGAACTCCGTTGAGTTCTACTGTTTGTACTTCCAGCTGTTGAGTTGTTCCTGTGAGCCTTGGATCTCCAGCTGTTGAGTTGTTTTGGTGTGCTTCGTATCTCCAACTATTGAGTGTTCCTGTTGTTGTACCTCCAGCTGTTGAGCTGTTTTCTTTGTGTCTCCAGCTGTTGAGCCATATCCATGAGTTCTGTTGATCACTGTACATTTGTTGTCTTGAACTCTGTTGGTTGTTGTTGTTTTAATCTCCAGCTATTGAGTTGTTTTGCGAGCTTTGTGCCTCTAGCTGTCGAGCTGTTTCCTGAGTCCTATTGATCGCTTCTACTTCTGGGTCGGCTTTACCTCACGACCGATGGATTGTAGTGGCGTAATCCACACCTTTTCTCCTTCTTTGAGAAGTTTGAGTTTCGTGTTGATGCCGAACGAGCGAGGCATAGTTTGCGTCACGTTAGTGGAGACCTCGCTAGATGAGATATCTTGTTCCTGCCTCGGTGTTGGCTGTCGTTGTGTCTGCTTTGGAGTTTTGGCACCAATCTTTTAAGGTGGAGAGAGATTTGTGATCTTCACCGACCCCAAGAGTTTGAAGTGGGCTTTCGCTCAGCCTGACATGTCTGTGAGACAGTGTCCTTGAATAGATTTAATCAAGGATTTTGGACGCAAATTCAGCAATAACATGGGTTAGAGAAGCTTGTTGCTGATTCTTTGTTGAGAAAGCCCAACCAACGGTGCTGGTTTCATTGAGTATTTCGAAGTGTTCGAGCATTTGGGAACTTCAGGATGGTGTTTGAAACCTGATGTTAATTGTCGTTTCGAGATTGAGCACCAGTTGATGCGGATGCTATAGGAGTGTAGAGGACAGCGTTCTAACCTGTTGTGGTAGGATTATTTCTGTGATGCTTTGCGGGATCTGCATCTCCCTTCCAATCCTCAGCACTCGGGACCTCAGCGGTCTCAGTGGAGAGCGATGGCTGGAGAGAGCATGCTGACGATTTGCCGGAAGAGTAACCACAGGTCCTTGCTTTGCCTTTGCGGATATTCCTACGTGAGTTGTGTTGACATGAGGACATCGCACACGTGTGTATTGATCTGGGTGTTGAGCGTGGGTTGATTCGATCCCCACCTTGTTTGTGCGATGTAGTGTCTGTTAGTGCTCCTGCCAATGTGAGTTAGATTGTCCCGGGAGATAGTGCTGACTGGTATGGCTATTTGAGGAGAAGGTGTCGATGGCGTCCCTGAAGTGTAGCAGCCCTTAGGGTTCCCTGGATGTAGTGTAGATCGAGATATTGTTTTCGCCTGTGAGACAAGCTGAACATGGTGAGCTGAGCATCAGCGTAGAGTTCTTGCTGATTTTTCCTGTACCAGTCCGAGTTTACTGTGTAGTTGAGTAAGATAAGCTGTGTTGGAGTCAGCTTAGAGCATGCTTGATTACTGTTTCATGTGATGAATTGCATGGTGTGCTGTTTTTGGCAGAGTCCCGCAAGAAGGCATGGGGTAGTTCTTGAGAGTGGAAGAACTCGCAGATGGTTTTTGAGTCTCAAATGGCGACGATAGCAGCTGACCGTCCCACCCAGATGTCCAATCTGAGCTGATCAGGCAGTATTTGGAAGGTATACTGTGAGTTGTAGAGAATATTTTCGTTCGTGATTGACAGAGATTCCTTGCTTTGGTAGAGTTTTGCGTGCTGTTTTAGCTCCACAGAGATGTTCGGGGTGATTTCCCTCGAAGTTTTTCAAGGAAATAAGTATAGATTTGTTGTAACACTGGAAGAGTTGAGAGAAATATGTGTTCTTCGCTGGATTTTGGGCAGCAGGTGAAGGACCAAAGAGATTTGGTTTGATCAAGAGCGAAGGCTGAGCGTGATCTTTAGACCAGATTGTGCTTTTTAGGTATGAACTTTTGGAGTCCCAAGTTGTGGATTGTGTGCTTCTTGCGTGTTCTCCTTCTTAGACTGTGTTGGACTTGAGACTGAAGGGTTGGTTAGCTCTTAGATTCATCAGCATGTTTGAGTGTATTTGAGCAGATTGGATCTGTGGCATGCTGTTTACGGTTACCGGCTATGTCCATGTTGATTACATGATGAATATCATGTGTTCTAGCCGAGGAAGCACGATCCAGATCCTCCCTTGGCACTGAGATACTGATGAAGTGAGCTAACGTAGACCCTACGATGTCGTGATTGTCCAGTGAGATCTCTGGACAGGGAAGAGAAACAAGTGGATCTTAAAGAAAAATTTTCAGTATTGGAGTCATAATGATGGGACATCCGCCTTCTTCGAGATAAACGAATTAAACCCGAGCGGGCGATACATTATTTCTGAACTGTGGAACTACGAAGAATGAAGGAGAAGATCTTACTTTTTCGGTTATGGTGCAGTGGATTGGAGCTGAGCGAGAAGGAGCTACTTTAGAAACGGAAGCTGAGGTGAGTGGAGAGTGCCTCATCCTCATTAGATGCTGATTTATTCCCTGCTTTCTGCATCCTTCTTGTTTGAGTCCTGTTTCTATCCAGCTCGTAGCTGGTCGTGTGTTTTGATGATCCTTCATTAGCAGTGTGTGTTGGGGTCTACTTCGTTTTGTGTGAATTGCAATGGGCAAAACAAAGCAGTAGCGATTAGATTAGGAATTCTGCAGTTTATTTGTTTAAGCTAATATGCGTGAAATAGATCCGGGTTGAATTGTTTCATTGGAAGGTATGTTAGTGTCTGTCGCAATCTGCTTTGGTAAGATCAGCTCAGGAGTAAACATCTTTGAGAAGCGCTCTGTAGCGTAAGCTGTTAGGAGCTGAGGCATAAGCCAACTTCAGTTGGGGATTTTCCGGACGTCCTGAGTTAAGTGTCAGATCGCGAGTATTGTACCACTTTGTTTGGTGGTCCCAGCTTGGGCGTAAGCTGGTAGCAACTCCTGGTGTAAACCCAAGCTGTTGTGTCTTCAACTAAGGTGGAGAGAAATTTGTAGTTAACAGATTGGGCGAGAACTGTTTGTGGTTTCAGCTCTGGCAGAGGTTAGCCATAGTTGACAGCTTTGGCGAGGACTGCTTGATTTCGAGGACGAAATCTTTTAAGGTGGAGAGAATGTGAGGACTTTGATTAACCAAGATAATTAGTAGCTTAATCAGGTTTAGATCAAGGGTTAATCAGCCGAGGTTATTCAGCTTAGAGAGCTATCACCTTTCGCTTTAAGCTGTTGGTGTAACCTGTTTCGGGTTTCAGCTTGGGTGTGCACTAGAGTGAGCTGTTGAGTGGTTGTGCTGCTCTTGGGTGTTGGAATGGATTAGGAGCAAGCTGCTAGGTAAAGACTGTGCTGAGTCCGTGATCTGGTTAGCAGCTTAAGAGTACTGTGTAGTAGGGAACAACAAGCGTGAGCTGTTATGGGATTGCAAGCTGTTACAGATTGGTGCACTGTGATCTGAGAGATTATCGAACAACTAGGCGGTGTTGTAAGCTGTTTAGAGTATCCGGAGGTGATAGATAGGATACGTGCTGTTCTAAATTTCCCCGAGCTGAGTTTCATGAACTGTTAGACAACGATGCTCGTGCGATCTGAGCTGCCTTGGTGCGAGCCAGTGGTGTAGCAGCTATGAGATGTTAGTGACGGTCAGTTCCGGTGAGAAATGATTGTATTCTAGAGCTGGAGTGGTGCGCGAGAGCTGTTAGCGCACGAGAGCTGATCTGGGATTAGAGTTGAGGCCTGAGCTATTTGAAGTCATCAGCGTGTTCGTAAACTGATAGCGAAGAGAGGGTTCTGCGAGAGCTGTTGGTCTCGCGTGAGCTGATCTAGTGCATACACTAGTCTGGGCGGTGATCTGTTACTATTGTAGCAGTTGAGAGCCTGAGTTGTTGTGAGAGCGTGATCTGTTGGGATGTGAGAGCTGGTGGCATGTGCGTACTGAGCTATACGTTGGGCTGAGTCGTTGTAGCCGTGATCTGTTGAAGTGGTGGGTATATATACCAGCAATTAGTTATTTGAGAACGCATCCCTTAGCGTCTTTGGAAATCTCTCAACGGATATTTTTCCCCAAACCATAGACACAGTTCCCCCGTACCCTTATCTCCCGATTGCCAAAGTTTGGCCGACCAGCTTTGGTCAAGGGCGGTACCGTTGCAAACCCCTTTCCAAAACCGTCAGTTCCCTACCAGTATCCTGGCCGAAGATGGCCGGAGGAGGAGACGTGAAGAGGTAGAGTGCATGCTGTTCGTTGTTTCTCCCAGCCACGTTGTTTTCCCGGGCTGGTAACCGTGCACTGTTGCTCAGTGATGCGTGTGTGAGCTATTCTGTGCAGGCTGGTGTGTGTGCTCTGTTCTGCCGTGGCTTTGTGAGGCAGTTGGTAAGATTTGAGCAGGTACGAATTCGGAGCTTGTAGTTGAAGCTTTAAGTTAAGCATGTGATCGTAGGGGATGTGGGTTGTGAGGCCGTAGCCTGGTTGTAATTATGTTGTAACCTTATACGCTCGTGCCGTGTTGCCGAGCTGTTTTCTCATGTCGCGTATACCGCATGAGCTGCTTGCTAGCTTACGCGTGTGCTGGACAGCTATGCTGTTTGTGCGTGTGTTGAACTGGATTATGCATGTTGTTCCTGAGCTATTTTGTGTATCGGAGACTATAGCTTGAGCTGTTGTTCCCCGCATGCTGTTTCCTAAGCTGAGCCCCCCATTTTTTGTCATCCGCATGCTGTTTATGTGGGTTGAGCTTATATCCTTGCTAGTTGTTAACTATTTTTGCGCTCATACTTGTTTTGGCCATCTGTTGTTGCCAAGCTGCGAGTAACAGGTAGCTTTATGTGGAGAGGACTTGAGACGGAGTGGGTAGCTCCCACAATCTCGATTGTTCCGTAATGAGACGGAGTGGGCAGCTCTCACACTCTCGATTGTGCTGCTATGGGACGGAGTGGGTATCTCCCACACTCTCATGAGCTTGGGAACTAACGGGTTGAACTGTTCTATGGCCACTCATGGTACTGTGTGTGATTGAGCGCTCGTGTAATTCCCCTTCTCTCACACGATCGGGGACCATTTCTGTTCTGATAGCCAGCCGTGTGCTGTTTCGGTAAGCTTTGTATCTCCAGCCGTGTAGTTGTTTCTGTGTGCCCTGTACCTCCGGCTGTCGAATTGTTTCTGAGAGCTATGTTCCTCCAGCTGTTGGTTCGTTTCGGTGTATGTTGTATTCCCAGCTGTTGAGTGAATCCTTGAGCCCCTATGCCTTATATGGAACTCTATATGCATTGCACGACATTCATGTTGCATGCTTTATTGATTGTCGTTGTTATTGCTCTTCGTACTGAGGTTTAACCTCGGTTGTTTTCCCTTGGGGCTGCTTTGGCCGTGTGTTGGCCATTGCAGGCTATTTTCAGGTGGTTCAGCTGGTCCGAGAGTTAGGCATCTGTTGCAACCCCCTGCGTGAGTTCCCAGTTATATATATATGCTATATCGAGTCATTGCTAGGGGATGCCCTGTGTAGTAGTTGTACTAATTTGATTTGTGATTGGTGTTGTATATATATATATATATATATATATATATATACAACCACGCCAACTATAACAACCACATTTTCCCAATAGAAATTTTCAAAGTTTACGGGGTCAAGTTGATAGAACTCAAATTCTTAGCGGATAACAAGCTGACAACCGAATGGATTTGGGATAATTGAATAGAAATTGTGGCTTGTAAGGAATCAGCTCAAAGCAGTAAATATATGTGATATATTCAAAACATCACAAGATAGCTTTGTACAAAATACAGAGAGTTATACATGGAGTAATCGATACAAAATTCTTTTCAAACTGACAACTCTCAATTCCAAGCTAAACAAAATAGGTAATATGAACTAGCACGAAAAACGCAGGTTCCACGATAAACACCTTTCATCTAATCTGGCCTACGCCCACCAGCAACTTCTAACCTGATCACCTGCACTTAGGAAAACTAGTAAGCCTAGAGACTCAACAAGAAAATATGGATAAAACAAGAGTAGGCAATACAGGCATAAAAATACTTTAACTGTAAAACTATACTCTGTAACAGAAGTAATTTATATTTCTTGAATACTCGGTTATATAACAATCCATAATATTCCTCATTTTCTATGGTCAAGTGTGAACGAAAGTGTTTTTTTATATCCTCTATTCGCTTGATCAAGCTTAACTGATTCCAGGTGGAGCGGGATCCAACGACACTCAGCCATTCCCCACACACCCTAATCTTTAACTCTTTTGCCAGGGCACTCCGGTCCGTCAATTGGTAACCACATACCCTCTGTTTGCAAGGTACTCCGATCCGTCGATCGATTACCACACACCCTCTATTTACCATCTGAAATTCGTCACAAATCACAAAGCTTTTTAGCAATAAACTTCGTTAAAACTTTCAGTAAATATTTCTTTTCTTTTCTTTGATCTGAAAAAGATCTCTTTCAAAACCGGTTTGCTATTTTAAATATCTTTCGATGTTCGAAAGGTATTGGGAGTTCATCGGAGTTCAATTTAAAAAGAACACTAGAATCAGCTCCGGCTACAGAAATGAATAATGAGCAACAGAACTCTGAGCTAATGAACTATCTCTTATACTGGGTATAACTATGAATAGATTGAAGTTATACTTTTGAATCAAGCCTAAAGAAACGAAGAATTAAAATTGAAGTTACTGTACCAGCCCAGAATGGACCTAAGCTGGATCAGCTCAAAGTGTGATCAACACGCAAGCGTACTGTTATAGAATAGAAAAACAACTCGAGGATATTTGGTCAAATAAAGTCAGCCCAGATCGGACAATAAGTTAGTGAACAACTGAAGAAAGAAACCAGATTGCAAACGGATTGGCAATGAATTCAGATCTCAAGCAGGCTAGACTACCAGATCGCGATTAAAAAACCAGCTCGAAAAAAATGAGCAGTTCGCGGATGTAATTCAATAACAACTAAAAGTTTGAAAGATTTCCTTAGTCTGAAGGAATCGAAATATCTAAGTAACACTCCAGTAAACAAGAATTGGTAACCAACTTGTAAGCTACTGACACAAAATGCGTAAACTGCTTGAAAGCTGTTTGGAGAACATTCCAGAAAACTCAGGAAGAAATAGGAACGAACATCATAAAACATTTTCTAACATCTTTTCTGGATCAAAATCTCAGTAAACCAATACTTGCTCAAGAAAACAACTTAAACTTGACTCTGCGTTTGAAACGCTTCAAAAACAGTTCTCAAACCTTTTTCAAAACAGCTAAATGAAAACACGTTTTGTTAAAGTGCTAACAAAACAGTGCTACACTAGTTTTAAACAAATAAAAATTATAACCTAACTGATTTAAAAAAATGAAGCAAACCGAACTTGCCTGAACTGGCGAGACAGCTCTTGGAACCACGTCCTAAGCTGAACAAATCAGCACAGATAAAAGTTGATAGACAATTAAAATTTCAAATAGATCCATCCAAACTTTTATCTTTGTAATTGTGGAATTATAGATTTCTGGGCATTACAACTCTACCCCACTTAAAGAAATTTCGTCCCCAAAATTTACTCACCAAACAAAGCTGGGTAGCGGTGTTGCATATCAGCTTCAACCTCCCAGGTTGCTTCTCTTTCTAAGTGGTTTGTCCACTGAACTTTGATCATTGAATACTTCTATTACTCAGTCTTCTGTTTTTTCTAAGAAGGATTTTCATTGGCCCTTCTTCATAATTCAGATTAGGCGTAATCTGCATCGGCTCGTAGCTCAGCACATGAGCTGGATTAAGAACATACTTGCGTAAAGCTGATATATTAAACACATTATGTACTCCTGAAAGGGTTGGCTAACATCCCAACTTTTTCTAAGATCTCGAATGTACTAATAAATCTTGGGCTCAACATACCTTTTCTTAAATCTCATTATCCCTTTCATGGGTGATACTTTCAGAAATACATTATTTCCTACTTCAAAATCTAGTTCTCAACGTTGATTATCAGCATAAATATTCTGAACTTTGAGCTGTTCTCATCCGTTCACGTATTTTACTGATGGCTCCAGTAGTTTGTTCAACCATATTAGGCCGTATTTCTACTCTTTCACCAATATCATACCAATGAATTGGTGATCTTCATTTCATCCCATAGACTGCTCTGTAATGGGACATCTCTATTGAATCCTGGTAGCTTTTGTTATATGTTAACTCTATCAAGGGTAATTTGTAATCCAGCTTTCTGTGAAGTCGATAGCACATGCTCGAAGTAGATCTTCAAGGGTCTGAATTACTCTTTCTGATATACCATCACTTTGGGGATGGAAGGATGTACTAAACGTTAATTTAGTTCCCAAAGCTTGATGTAAACTTTTCCAGAATTTGGATTAAACCTTGGATCTCGATTTGAGACAATTGACACTGGGATACCATGAAGCCTCACTATTTCTTTGATTTACAGCTCGTTGTATTTGTTCAGCTCGAAGGTCATCTTAATAGGTAGGAAATGAGATGACTTTGTCAATCTATCCACTATGACCCAAATGGAATTAAACCCATGTAATTTTCTGGGTAATCCCAATAAGAAGTCCATGGCAATGTTCTCTCATTTCCATTCTCGTATGGGAAGAGGCTTTCACATGCCTGCTGATATTTAGTGTTGTGCTTTTAGTTGTTGGCATGTTAAGCATTCTTAAACAAATCTGGATATATCACGTTTCATTCGTGGCCACTAATACAGCTTTTGAAAATCTTTATACATCTTTGTTTCCCCCTGGGTGAACTTAGTACGGCATGTTATGGGCTTCATTCATAATTTCATATCGTAAGTTATCAGCTCGCGGCACCCATAATATATCCTGGTGTCTCACGATCCCCTCTGCTGTAGTATAAAGGTTTCCACCTCTCTGCTCATCTTGTTGCTTCCTTTTCAGTAGCTGATCATCTCTTGATTGCCCTTCTCTAATCCGATCCTTCAACGTAGATTGGATTACAAGAATAGCTAGTCCAACAACACTCCTCTGGTTTACTATTTCTTGTTCAAAACATTCTATTTCCATGGCCAAGTGTCTCTGAACTGACAGTTGAGATAATCCTACTGATCTCCTACTCAATGCATCTGCTACTATATTAGCCTTGCCGGGATGATAGCTAATAGTACAGTCATAATCTTTTACCAATTCCAAGAATATTCTTTGTCTCATATACAATTCCTTCTGGGTAAAGTACTTAAGACTCCTATGATCAGTGAAGATTTCACATTTTTCTCCATAAAGATAACGTCTCCAAATCCGAAGTGCAAACACTACAACTGCCAACTCTAGATCGTGGGTAGGGTAATTTTTCTCACGGCTTTTCAATTGTATAGAAGCATAGGCAATCACCCTACAATCCTGCATCAATACTGCACCTAAACCCAATTTGGATGCATCGTTGTAAAGTACTTCGTATCTTTAACGCCCAGACATTTTATTATCCACAATTAGAAATTTTAAGAGTTGACAGATTACATTTAAATGCTATATTGTTCAAATTCTCTTGAATTTCAGATTTTGAGAATAAGTGAAATCAGCCTTCATTGTATTCGAGTTGAGTTTCAGCTTTTCATAATATCAGCTGTCACCTTTACATGAAGTTGAGAATTCAGATGTTAGCTTAATGCTTCAATCAGACTTTTGTTTCAATGATTAGATTTCAAAGTGTTAGAATGCAATTTCAGCAGCTGCTTAGCCTATCACTGCAAACCAATTGAATCCTTCTTTTTCAACTAAAATAGTTCGGTTTTGTGCATCAGAATTTACTTTTAAACTAGAGTAGTGCTTTTAAAGGATTTCTTTTGCATATTGATTAAACGTGTTTCTTTCCTAGGAATTTTAAATTCATATATATAGGGTGTTAGCCGCATCATGCATCATAATTTGCAAATTAAAACACTTTCCAAAAATCAAGCGGTGCTCGCTCTAAGAAACCGAGCAAAAGCGCTTCAAAGTTTTGAAGGAGACAAGCGGTGTGTTCGTGAATTTCATATATATAGGGTGTTAGCCGCATCATGCATCATAATTTGCAAATTAAAACACTTTCCAAAAATCAAGCGGTGCTCGCTCTAAGAAACCGAGCAAAAGCGCTTCAAAGTTTTGAAGGAGACAAGCGGTGTGTTCGTGAATTGATAAACTTCATCTGCGATTGTGTCAAAGAATCCAGGAAAGTAAACTCTGTGCTCACTCAGTGAAAGCATATATTCAATTATGTTTGCATGATGTTTGATTTTTAAAGTATGGAATATAGCTACGGCTGTTCTTCAAAACCAGAAAAGTTCATGCTCTGTTTTTATATGAAGTACGTGTTTACTGTATTTTGATTCAGAAAAATTTTAGAAAACTGTTTGATGAAGTTCGTCCAGTAATTTCTTGATTATTCTTCAGATATTTCATCGAAGTAGCTTACAAGTAGCTTATTCGATGAATTTCCATAAATTTCTTGAGATATTTTGATTTCTTCAGACAAAGGAAACCATCATTACATGTTGATTCTTATGGTTAAGTCTGAAGTCTGGTTCTTAAACCACCACTGATATTCTACGTTGAAAATATTCTAAGTATAGATTTCAGCAGTTGCATTGTTTCGCCATCAGCTGTTGTATTGTTTTGTTTTCAGCAGTTGCTTTCTTTTGTCGTCAACTGTTGTTCTTGTTCAGCTGTTGTCAGTTGTTGTGCTTGTTATGTTCAGCTGTTGCATTTGTTCGTAACCAGCTGTTGCATTTGTTCGTAACCAGCTGTTGCATTTGCTCGTAACCAGCTGTTGCATTTGTTCGTAACCAGCTGTTACATTGTTCTTGTTCAGCTGTTGTCAGTTGTTGCATTGTTATTGTTCAACTGCTGTCAGCTATTGCATTGTTTCGTATTCAGCTGTTGCTTTATGTTTTTATTCAGCTGTTGGTTTGTTCAACACCTGAAAGCCTTTGTTTAATTTGTGTTGACGTCTGAGTTGACCAATCCTATTTCATAGTTACAGCTGTTCACTATTCAAACAGTATCCCAAGCCACGTCTGTTTCTTACGCTAACGACATCGTTTCATTTAACACATCTATTTCAATGTTAGCGGATATCCTTACAGCTGAATTTTTTCTTCTTCCTCGTGACGTCTGTGTTCACTCAGATGTTACTTGTTCATTTTCACTTCAATTTGAAAGAATTATTCGATTCATTTGACAGATTCAAGTAGTATTTTTATTCAGTTTTCATCTTCGCAAGTATTACAGAGAATTCTCAAAGTGTTCCAGAACATCATTGAACAACCAAAAACCATTAAATCGTACTAGAAAGAAAGAAAACAGATTTACGAA
>KV011901.1:176933-187778 GCA_001598015.1 Dorcoceras hygrometricum
TTTAAATACCCTTTAGTTTATCGAATAAACATTTGTCTTGATATTAGTTTTAAATCGTATTTAAACGAGGGATTTTATTTTTTGAAAATTTGGTCTCATGCATTTATTCTAAATCAAATTTAAAACATGCAACATGCGGATTCAACTAACTATATATCACATATATATAAATATTGGGATGATCGATCGCGAGAGCTATGCGGTCCGTGGTTTCCAGTCACGGACCTGGGTCCAATCCTAGGGGTCCGTATTTAAAACGAGGGATTTTATTTTTTGAAAATTTGGTCTCATGCATTTATTCTAAATCAAATTTAAAACATGCAACATGCGGATTCAACTAACTATATATCACATATATATAAATATTGGGATGATCGATCGCGAGAGCTATGCGGTCCGTGGTTTCCAGTCACGGACCTGGGTCCAATCCTAGGGGTAATGCAATATGCAATGCAATCCTATTACAATGCTTCCGGTTTATAGATCTTCGGTCTTCAATATTCTTGATCGTCATTGTCCACCGTCTTCGGATGTCCTCCTACTAAATCTAGTAATTTACATTTAAATTTACCATGACAAATACGGGATACATTTATCAAGGGGTGGGAATGAGCCACAAACAGGCCCACTTTAAATGATAATCAAAATATTTACAACCGAATCACCAAAACCTATCGCATACACCTAACAAATTGGGCACGGCTCTCGATCATACCAATCATGCATATAATCTAATTAACATGCATAAATTAAATAATCTATTTATTTATCGCAAAATCATATTTTAATCATAAAATCATATTTTATAATAAAATCGTATTCTGTCGATAAAATCAAATTTTAATCAACAAAATCATATTTCATTATAAAATCATATTTTACAATTAAAATCACATTTTGCTAATTTTAATTATATCATGTTGGACTTAAAACAATTTTAGGCCCAAAAATCTCAAAATTTCAAAATCGACCAAAACGGGCCCGACATCGAATATCGGCCCGAAAACTTCATGGGCTGCCCGGGACAGGCCCGAAAAAAACCTAGAATAAATCAGCCGTCACGACATCGCCGGAGCATCGCCGGACGTCGGCCGCCGGCGGCGGCCGCCACCCACGAAATTCACGCGCGGCAGCCGCGCAACGTCGCGCCAAGCGCGAAGCACGGCCGCGTGCAACGTCGCGCTCCCAGCGATCATCGTCGGCCTCCATGTAGCGCAACCAGTGCGCGACGTCCAACCATCGAGCGGCACAACAACTTGCGCGTGTGGCGGCCGATCATCGTGCACCATTGTGCGGCAAGCGCACGGCGCAGCGGCCGAGGTGCGCGACAAGCGCGGTAAGCGCACGGCGCAGCGGCCGATCTTCATGCGCCATCGTGGGGCAAGCGCACGGCGCAGCGGCGGCCGAGGTGCACGACAAGCGCGGCAAGCGCACGGCGCAGCGGCCGAGATGCGCGACAAGCGCGCATACAATCACGCGCGCACATGCAAGTGCATCGGCCGGTTGATCTTGCCGCATGCGACGGCGGCTGGCTGGAAAATTTTTTGTTTCGATCTGCAATTTCAAGATTAGATACAATAAGGCAGTAATCGTATTGATCAGATCCGAAACCATGGCTCTGATACCACTGTTGGGGAACCACGGCGGATCCGGATCACGCCTCCCGGCGGGGCAGCGGAAGAACAAAAATTGCCGGGAGACGATCAATACAATTCAATAAACAGACACAATATGACATTCATAGGGTGTTTATCGTTTATTACCTTGCTGGCAACTCGTGCCTGGCTCCGACAAGTTTCACGAGGAAACCGGCACTTCACGGTAGACGGCGGTAGATAACGTCAATCAGGTCCACGACCGGATACGAGACTCCTTCATCAGCCTGCACTAGAAGGCCTGAGGAGATCGGCGCGGACGGATTCTCCTCGAAATATTGGCCAACTCACGGCAGACGTGCGCCAAGCGACGCGGCGCTCTTGCGCACTCCATCGGCCTGCCCAGCGCGCAGCGGCGCCCCATCGTCGCGCAACGCCACGCGACCAGCGGCGGGAAGCGTCGACCAATGCTCGCTCAACGAAGCAGCAGCGGCCGGCCGTCCTCGCATGAAGCGGCACCTAGCATCGTCCGTGATGCTCGACCAGCGGCGCAACGATTTGCGCCTGGAGCATCCAGCGATGCGGCCACCAGCATGCATCGGCCGCGACAAGATGCGCGGCCCGCGCGATGAGACGCGCGCTCATGTGCGCATGGTTTATGGGGCGCCGCCGCACACGGCGGCGGCCCGGTGGTCATTTCCCGATTTCGTTTTTCCGATCTGAAATTTTAAGACGTTAGATACAATAAGGCATAATCGTATGATCAGATCCGTAAAACACTTGCTCTGATACCACTGTTGGGGATCCGGATCCGCCCCCCGGCGAGGCAGCGGAAGAACAAAGAATAAAGGCCGCGAGACGATCAATACGAAAAATAGAATTCATAATTCAACATACATAGGGCGTTCAAAAACGAATACCTTGCTGGCACTTGTGCCTGGCTCCAACCGGAATTACAAGAACCCGGCTCTTCTCGGTAGATTGCGGTAGATAATCGCCAATCCGGTCCACGACCAGAACCGAGACTCCTTCATCAGGCTGCACTAGAAACACTGACGAATTCTGCACGAACGGATTCTCCTCGTCGAATCGGCCGGAAACAATTTTCCGGCGAAGACGGGCGGCGGCGGCGGCGGCGCGTGGAGGCGGCGGCGGCGGCGCGAGAGAGGAGAGGGGGCGGCGGCGTGTAGAGCTTAGGTTTAGGGTTATTAATTGAGTTGTGTTGTAAGTTATGATTAAAGTCCTTAAGTCTACATTAAGTACACTAACAATGGACTTGGACCGGCCCATCGGGCCCGGGTCCAAATGACGATATCCATTGCTGCGACTTCATCGTAACTCCGATCGCCGATCAGATCGGACCTATCGACTCAGTTTCCAAAACTGAATGTTATGATGTGAAAAACAATTTTTCAGATCATCTAACCCTAAATTGCAAAATGACCGTTTTGCCCCTCAACATCGACAAATCACGATTTGACCTCTGTTGACTTTCGGGAAGTCGCACTCCCCAAAATCCTCTTCGTATGCTCAACACATTGAGCTGAGTATCCGTGCGGGAATCTCGAATCCAGTACTTGTGTGACCCTCAATGGTTTGGGGATACAGCTAGCCGTGGGCCCACAACCATTGTGGCTCCGGAATCACAATTCCGGACCTGCCCAACGGATCATGGTAAAGCGTCTAGCAACATCGCCCCATGATCCCCTAGGTATCACTGATAGTGCCTGCAAGAACCAGTCGGTCATGGTTAGCGTACAGTACGGTCCTTTCAATCCATATATCCCGATCAGATCAACGACCATTGGTAAATCGAGAGTCGCTATAGATCCGATAGCTATGCATACATCTTGGAGATCGAATAGTGACATCGCGAGTGTAACTAGGTAAACACATTTACCAAAAACACTTCTAGTACTCTGGCCAGAAATTTATACACTATTATCCCCTCAGATAGCATAGGATATCCACGCATGTCTGCGAGGGTAGTTCGATAGATCACCGGGTCACTATCTATCTGCATGCTCAGAACATCACAATTTTCCCTACCAATGAAACATGGTACTTTGCATCGCAGATACTAGTCTCGAACTCGGGCGGCCTTTTCCTCATTTTGACGGCCCAATCGACTAGGAACATGTTCAGAATACACAGCGACTATTAGATGTGTTTCATGATAGCCGTCATACCCACTATCACATCTAACATACGCTTTAGTGCATTTTAGGTCTTTACTCAACGCAATTGTAAATCATTACACACATAATGAAAGTAAAGAACGCCATATAAGAGAATGCGAATATCATATATAAAGACTGTTTGTACAAGAGTCTATAAAACCCACACGCCACAAGTTGGCTAGTTGGGCATCTACTCTAACATGGGCCCTGAGTCGAGAGAGAAGTGGGATTTTTACGGTGCTGATTCACGCTCGAATATTCCACTGGTGTCCGCCATGGAGATGTTTAGTCTGTTTTCACTGGGTAACGCTGGATTTATGATCTATGCGCTCGATGTTTCCCAAGAGTCGAGTTTGGAGTTGAGCGATATCCTGATTGTTCGAGAATTTCCAGATGTTTTTCCAGATGAGATTCCTGGATTCTCTCCGAGACGAGAGATCGATTTTAGTATAGAGTTGGTGCCAGGGACAGCCACGATTTCTAGAGCTCCGTATCGGTTGGCGCCAACTGAGTTGAAAGAACTCAAGGATCAGTTGAGAGATCTTCTTGAGAAAGGCTTCATCAGACCGAGTATGTCTCCTTGGGGAGCTCCAATCCTGTTTGTGAAGAAGAAAGATAGATCTATGAGGATGTGTGTAGATTTTCGCCAGTTGAATAAAGCAACGATCAAGAATAAGTATCCGTTGCCGAGGATTGACGACTTGTTTGATCAGTTGCAAGGATCGACTGTATACTCGAAGATTGATTTGCGTTCTGGCTATCACCAGTTGCGAATTAGGGACGCTGATGTAGCGAAGACAGCTTTTCGGACGAGGTACGGGCATTATGAATTTCTTGTGATGCCGTTCGGGTTGACGAATGCCCCTGCTTTTTTCATGGATTTGATGAATCGCGTCTTTAGCGAGTATATCGATTGATTTGTGAGTGTCTTCATAGATGACATCTTGGTGTATTCGAGGAGTTTTAGAGAGCATAAGGAGCACCTAAGATTGGTATTGCAGAAGTTGAGAGACTCGTAGTTGTATGCCAAGTTCAGCAAGTATGAATTTTGGCTAGATAGAGAAATCTTTTTGGGTCATGTCATCTCTGCACAAGGAATTTCTATGGATCCTAGTAAGGTCAAACCAGTTCTTAACTGGGAGCGACCTAGGAATATTTCTGAGATCCGTAGTTTTTTGGGTTTGGCCGGCTATTACAGGCGTTTTATTGAGAAGTTCTCTTTGATAGCAAGGCCGATTACTCAGTTGACCTAGAAAGACAGGAAGTTTGTTTGGTCAGATGAATGCGAGTCGAGTTTTCAGACACTTAAGGAGAAGTTGACTACTGCTCCTGTTTTGGCTTTCTCATCTGAATCGGGAGGCTTTGTTGTTTTCTCCGATGCTTCTATGAGTGGATTAGGTTGTGTTCTGATGCAGAACGGGTATGTGATAGCGTATGCGTCTCGACAGTTGAAGCCCCATGAGACGAGGTATCCCGTTCATGATTTAGAATTGGCAGTGATCGTTTTTGCCTTGAAGATCTGGCGTCATTACCTGTATGGTGAGGAGTTTGTGGTGTACACTGACCACAAGAGTTTGAAGTATATCTTCACCCAGTCAGATCTGAATATGAGACAACGTCGTTGGATGGAGTTGCTCAAGGATTTTGATTGTGAGATTCAGTATCAGCCTTGGCGGATGAACTTAGTAGCCGATGCTTTGAGTAGGAAAGCCCAGCCTGTGATGCTAACATCTTTGAGTATCTCGAGAATACACGAGCAGTTGGGTACTTCTGGTTGGCGATTCCATCCCAGTGATCAGTATTTCGTAGTTCTTCTATTCGGGTTGAACCACAGATTGTGATTGGCATCAGAGAGGCACAGAGGACTGATCCTTATATCCATGAATTGAAGATTAAGGCTCAGAATGGTCAGTCTGATGATTTTACTGTTGCTTCTGATGGATGTTTGAGATTTTGAGGAAGATTGGTGGTTCCTAACCTGGTTGATTTGAAGGAGACTATTATGAACGAAGTGCATTGTAGACGATACAGTGTGCATCCGGCGAGAGAAATATGTACCATGCTATGAAGTCTCACTACTGGTGGGAAGGCATGAAGAGCGACATTTCTGGTTTTGTTGCTCGATGTTTGAATTGTCAGCAGGTCAAGGCCGAAAGGATGAGACCTGGTGGATTGTTACAGAGTTTAGAAGTGCCTCAATGGAATTGAGAGCACATCGCCGTGAACTTAGAGTAGGGGATGCGATGTGATTTGGGTGGTGATTGATAGACTCTCGAAGTCAGCCCATTTCATTCCCTATGATGTGAAGTGTTCGATGAAGAGAATGGCGAGACTGTACATCGACCATGTGGTTAGATTTCATGGAGTGCCTGTTTCGATAGTGTCAGATAGAGATCCAAGATTCACATCTCGATTTTGGAAGAGTTTGCAAGCAGCTATGGGTTCGAGATTGGCTATGAGTACAGCTTATCACCCTCAGACAGATGGTCAATCCGAGAGAACCATTCAGACTTTAGAGGATATGCTGCGAGAAATTGTAATGGATTTCAATGGTGGCTGGCAGGATTCGCTATCCTTGGTTGAGTTTTCTTATAACAACAGCTACCAAGTGACCATCGGGATGGCACCATTCGAAGTGTTGTATGGTCTCAATAGATCTCCGATCTGTTGGGAAGACGTTGGTGAGAAACAACTTTCTATCCCTGAATTTGTGCAGCACATGAGAGATCAGATTTAGGATATGCTGCGAGAAATTGTAATGGATTTCAATGGTGGCTGGCAGGATTCGCTATCCTTGGTTGAGTTTTCTTATAACAACAGCTACCAAGTGACCATCGGGATGGCACCATTCGAAGTGTTGTATGGTCTCAATAGATCTCCGATCTGTTGGGAAGACGTTGGTGAGAAACAACTTTCTATCCCTGAATTTGTGCAGCACATGAGAGATCAGATTTCATTGGTTGGAAGCAGAAAGAAAGCTGTACAAGATCGCTTCACTAGCTATGCTAACAGAAGACGCTGACCGTTGGAGTTTGAGGTTGGTGATCGAGTATTTCTCAAGATTTCTCCTTTCAAGAGCATGATGAGGTTCAGATTTAAGGGCAAGTTAGCTCCCAGATTTGTTGATCCTTTCGAGATTGTTGAGAGGATTGGACAGTTGGCGTATAGATTGCAGTTGCCTGATGAGTTAGCAGCGATACATGATGTTTTTCATGTGTCAATGTTAAGAAAGCATGAGCCAGATCCGTCCCATGTGTTGAGAACCGATGAAGTGGAGCTGGATCAGACCTTGAGTTATGTTGAATATCCAGTGCAGATTTGGATAGAAAGGAGAAGCGGTTGAGAAATAAGATAATTCCGTTGGTGATGGTCCAATGGAGTAAGCATGGCCGAGAGGAAGCTACCTGAGAAGTGGAAGAGAAGATGAGGCAAGAGTGGCCTCATCTGTTTGAGCTTTGACAATGGAGTTGTGTTGGTAGTTTTAGTGTTTTATTGATTCTGCCCTGTGTGTGCCTTTGATTTCGAGGATGAAATCTCTTAAGGTGGGGATAATGTGAGGATTGAGATTCGATAATTATTTATTAATCGGATTTGGTTAAGGATTAGTCACGGTAGACATGATTATCGAATTTTGGACTTGAGGATTTTGGTCAAATCTGGTTGGTGATTTTTCAGATTTGACAAAGAGCTGTTCAGCTTTGAGTCGCTAGTTCCTATCGGGATCTGATTCCAGTAAGAATTTAGAGTTGAGGCCTATCGCTGGAAGAAGTTAAGCTTTTAGAATTCTTGCACGGTAATTAGCGAGAATCAGATTTGAGGTATACTGGTGGTTCAGATCTAAGGGAACATGTTCGAGTATTCAGATTTGTCGCGGGTAGTGATGCGATGTCGTTTCGCATTATCAGAGGTGACGTTAGCGAGAGAAATCTGTTTCAAATGTGAGGCAGTGTGTTGTCGTTTTGATTAGTTACTCTTGTGTTTAGCGTTAGCGTTGAGAACTCAGATTTGGGTTAATGCTGGAAACAGATTCGAGGACTGGTGCCTTAGCGCTGGGATCTGATGCTGAGATCCATTTATGTCGATGTTGACTTCCTTGTAGAGTTTGATCCAGGGATTTAAATATAAGTGTTGCCCAGCACTTAGCGTATTTTCAAACCCGATATTTCCCTGTCGTCTTCCTCGATAACCTCAAAACCCTTATTGTTCATCGAGCACTATTTCTCCGAATTGCCGTCGATTTCCACCGTTGTTTGGAGCAAGGTGTGTGGTGCTGAATTTGTCTCCCTTAGCTCTTTCGATTGTTACCAGTTAGGATAAGTATTTACAGTGTTCGAAGAATTTCCGCGACAGTTGACCGAGGGTTCTTTAGTTCGTTTGAGCTTCTGGATTTGAGCTCCCAGGCCGTTCCTACTGTGTTTGCCGAGACAAGCGAGGAAGCAGACTTGAGCAGGCTGAGGTTGCCATGCCCTCGTGAGATCTGTTGAGGTAGAAACTGAGATTTGAGGTACGAATTGAGCTTCTGTTAACAGCTTTGGGCATAAGCGTGTTAGTATTGTGAGGCATGATTTGTGTTCTGTGTTTTACGTGAACAGATTTGGCTCATTGTTTGATCTATATGATCTGTTTACGTGAGTTATGCATGTTGAAATCAGATTTGAATTTCTTGGAATTCATGCATACATATTGAGCCTGATGATTGATTGATTACCGATTTAGAGCCACATTGTGACCGGCCGGCAGATGTGTCGTGCCTGAAAGGCACAATGCTATCATCGGAGTGGTGACCTGTCAGGCCCCGTGCTAATTACCCATAATTAACACATAAAAAGCGCATAATCACGGAAGCTTAAATCAGGGCTTAAAAATTAGATTTGAGGTACGAATTGAGCTTCTGTTAACAGCTTTGGGCATAAGCGTGTTAGTATTGTGAGGCATGATTTGTGTTCTGTGATTTACGTGAACAGATTTGGCTCATTGTTTGATCTATGTTCTGTTTACGTGAGTTATGAATGTTGAAATCAGATTTTAATTTCTTGGCATTCATGCATACATATTGAGCCTGATGATTGATTGATTACCGATTTAGAGCCACATTGTGACCGGCCGACAGATGTGTCTCGTCTGAAAGGCACAATGCTATAAACGGAGTGGTGATTGACTGATTGATCGTGTCTGAATACCACCGAGCTGTGATGGTTAATTTTAGTGGCCAGACCTGAATATCACGGACCGATGATTTCCCCAGCTGATTGGTTGTGCGTGGTATAGAGGCTCGCCTGTTGTTGCCAGCTGACTCGTTGGCCTAGATGACCGATTCTTTGACAGCACTCATGCATTTCATGTTTCTAGATACTGCATGTTTATGATTGGCTGTTGTCTTAGTGCTCTCCGTACTGAGTTTTGACCTCGTATTTCTTTTCCTGCTTTTGTGTTTCTTGGGTCTGTGTTGCCCATTGCAGGCGTCGCAGGTAATCTGGCTGGGCAGAGTGGAGCTCAAGCTGGTAGATCCCCGTTTGATTGAGTCCCAGTTATTTGTATTATGTATTGAACCAGGGATGCCCTGAGTTTCTATATATTTTGGGGATCTGTTATTTGAGTTTATTCGATTACCGGTTTGTTGTTGGATTTGAGTAAATCCTATTTTGAGTATGGTTATTTTGAATTATGATTTTAATTGTTCAGGCCCAAACATTTGAAAAATTTTTGAGCCCTATTTTTATGCTCCCTCGATTATGTGCTTAATTGTGCTGTTAATCTTTGTTGTTTAGCACGGGACCTGACAAATCCTTCCCAACGAGGAAGAAGGAGAGACATAGGAAAATTTTCTCTGATCTTCCGGAAACAAACCTCTCGTCTCTACATATTTTACATTCACGTATTGGTTTAAATTGTTCACTGTTGAATCATGTTGTTTCCGCATAAAAATCAATTTTATTACACGAGACAACAGCAATCACTGAGAACCCTCTAAGCTGGTAACTCGTCTGGAGGTTTGCGTCGAGCGGTAAAATTTTAACAGATTTTAAAACCAAAAGTAGCAAAGGAGTTCATTCTGTTAGAGTAGGTGCCCAACTAGCCAACTTGTGGCGTGTGGGTTCTTGTTGACTCTATGTAAAAATATCTTTATTTATGTAATTCACATTCTTTTATGGCATTCTTTATCTTCATTATTATGATTATAATTGTTGGATAAAGACCTTGAATGTACTATAGTGTATGTTAGATGTGATAGTGGATATGATGACTATCATGAAACACATCTAATAGTCATTGTGTATTCTGAATCTGTTCCTAATCAATTGGGCCGTCCAAAAGAGGATAACGGCCGCCCGAGCTTGAGACTAGCATCTGCGATATAAAGTACCACGTTTCATTGGTAGGGAACATTGTGATGTTCTGAGCATGCAGATGGATAGTGACCAGGTGATCTATCGAACTACCCTTGTTCGGACTTTCCAAGTGGTTACCATTTTTCGAGTGGATTAAGTCCGAGGTCTTGGTTGTACAGATTAGTCCTCATTACTCGAAACGTCATTGAGACTCTACATGTAACGCCCCAAAATCCATAGGACCACATTTATGCATTTTATTGATTTCATGGGCCAAATTGGCAATTTTAAATGTTATATATCTGCTGATTTATTGAGGTTAGCAGGTAAGATGCACTGCGGCTGGTACCAGCAGGCAACTCCAATGAGCGATGCACGAGCTGGATTTTAAATCGATTGGAAAATGTTTTAAGGAGGTAAAATGCTTTCTTTAGGAGAAGGTTTGGTGTTTTATAAATTAAAATGATATGAAGGAAATTTTACTAACTTTTAGAGGTGTGTCATGCTTGATTTCACAAGTAGCTTGCCACTAATCCCTTTCATATAAAAACCTGTTTTCAAAGTAAGATTTTTATCATTTGCAAAGAAAAGTTTTAAAGTGTTCATCAAAATATTTCCAGAAGAGTTCGTGCGTTGCTCAAAGGGAGGATTTCTGCAGGAATTAGCTGCTACCGCAAAGCTTTGTTTAAGGCAAGTAAAAGCTGATCCTTTGCTACACCATTTAAAGCATATATTGTTGTT
>KV011901.1:217657-237496 GCA_001598015.1 Dorcoceras hygrometricum
ACGACATCGTTTCATTTAAATACGATTGTTTTTAAAAAGTCTTGCAGCTGGTTTCCTTTGTTTATTCCAGCTGGTTCATTTAGCGATATTCGCAAATAGTTGCGAGCAGCAGAGGTTTCATAAGTGTTGTTCCATTTTCTTGCGACTGGTTATCCTTTCACCAGTTTCATTTCAATGATATGTTTCCAAAGTCGAATTAGATACTCAGTAAAGTTTTAAAATGGGAAGCAAATGTTTAAAATGATGGAATCCGATGATTTACAGAAATTTTTTACGAAAGAATGTAATGGATCAAAGTTTATTTTAAGATTATGGCATAGATAGTTGACGGTCACCAACGAGAAGGGTGAGCAGTTGTCGAGAAGTCGACTGCCCTTTCATAACGAGCTATATGCTAAAACTGATATCGGGAGTCATTTTGATCAAAGTGCATAACGGACCATGAGGAGCTTATATGCCATAGTCTAAAGAAAAGGAAATGGTGTTAGAGCTGGGCTATTATCCCCTGTCTTTAATATCACGATGAATTGTTTATGAATGTTCAGATGTCTGCCTGCGTTTATGAAATTGTTATTACTCAGGTTTTACTTGCTGAGCCTTTAGGCTCACTAGCTTTTAAAATGGTGCAGGTACGACAGCTGAAGAACGAACAGCAGGTGAAACTTGAGACCAGCAGCTGGGTGTTGTGTTTATCCAAGGCCTACGTTTTCCATGTCTCAGTTGTAGCGTTTTGAATTAGATTGCACTGTATTAGATCAGTAGCAGCGGTTGTATATTTACTTAGAATATCAGCTGTTGTAATCGCAATTGCAATTATCAATACAAACTGTTTTTCCGCAAATGTATTTTTAGCAGTTAGCGCGCAAGTTAGGTACCTGCTGGTCTTTGAGATTTTCGTTTGTCTTGTTTCTTTCAAGTTATAGGAAATACAGCCTATAGCGAATTATCTTTTAGTCCTTCTTTTATTCGAAAATTTTTATTTACCCCAATTCTCGTGGCCCCGTTGGGTTCAGGCGTCACAACATGGTATCAGAGCAACGTTCCTGAGATAAACACACGCACCATCAGCTGGATCAATGTTCATCGTCTGTTCTTCTAAGTTGTGAGTTTATTTTCAGAGCATTGTCTTTAAATTATTTAGCATGTTCTGATATATGCATGTGGTGTATTATGGGCTATAGAATATAGAATGTCAGGAAGAGGACGAGGAAGAACTAGAAGCAGTATTCCTCTAGAAGAAACTGAGAGTGATAACAATGCTAACATCACTCAATTGTTAAGAATGCTGGTAGAACAGAATAACAACAGAGGCAATGGCCAATCTTCCAGCAGCAGGGGACCTAGTAATGACGATCCCCAAGAGAAATTTAGGCGCCAGAAGCCTAAGGAATTCGGTGGAACTACTGATCCACTAGTTGCAGAGAGTTGGATCAAATCCATGGAGGTTATTTTTGAATACCTCCAAATGTCTGATTTAGATAGGCCAAGGTGCGCTATCTACATGTTAAGGGAAGATGCGATGATTTGGTGGGAAGGAGCCAAGTTGTCTGTGGATCTGCTGAATCTCACTTGGGCAGATTTTAAGCGAGTATTCTATGAGCAATACTTTACGGCTGGAAAAATGTCTGAATTGAAGAGGGAATTTTTGACCCTCAAGCAAGGAAGTTTAACCGTACAGGATTATGTGCGGAATTTTGAAAGAGGGTGCTATTTCGTGCCACTGATAGGAAGTGACCCAGAAGAGAAATTGAGTCACTTCATAGAAGGATTGAAACCAATGTTTAAAATGAATGTGAGGCTGTCAGTGCCAAGAACTTACAGGGAAGCAGTGGATAGAGCCCTGCAAATCGAAAGAGATTGGAAGGACCTTGATGAAGAAAGGCAGCAAAAGAGACAAGCCTTTCAGCAGAAGGACCCGAGGCCATTCAAGAAACAGAACAAGAACCAGCAGAGGCCTCAGGAGCAAAAGCCTTTACAAATTCAGCCTATAAGCTCTGTTCCTGCTGGTAATGATAGAAAAGAATGTCCTAAATGCCATAAGAATCATTTGGGGCAATGCAGACTTGGACAAAACGTCTGCTATAAATGTGGAGTGCCTGGACATATTATGAAGAATTGTCCAAAATTCAAGCAGCTGGTGACCAGCAGAGCCTTTGTCATGACAGCTGATCAAGCTCCTCCAGACTCAACAGTGGTCACAGGTGAAATTTCAATAGCTGGATTTCCTTCTCTAGCTTTGTTAGACTCAGGAGCTACGCATTCATTTATTTCTGCTGAGTTTGTTAAGAAATTATTTATCCAGCCGGAGCAAGTAATGATAGGTTATTGTGTGTCGGTACCATCAGGGGAAAAGCTGGTATCGCACGAACTGTTTATAAGTTTAGAACTTAAACTTCAAGGGCATAAGATACTGCCGATTTAATTGTGTTGCCAATGCCAGAATTTGATTTAATTTTGGGAATAGATTGGCTAACAAAGTATGGGGTAGTAATTGACTTTAAACTACGAACAGTAGCTGTTAACCCACCAGGAAAAGAGTCATTCCAGTTTTTGGCCAAACATGTTAATAAAATCCCTTCAATTATATCCTCCTTAACAACGACTGATAGACCCCAACTGTCAATCGTAGAAGTAGCAAATGAATTCCCTGAGGTTTTCCCAGAAGATATTCATGGATTGCCACCAGACAGGGAGTTAGAGTTTTCCATTGATCTAATTCCAGGAGCTGCTCCAGTATCTAGACCACCATATCGGTTAGCTCCAACAGAGATGAAAGAATTGAAAGAACAGATACAAGATCTGTTGGAGAAAGGGTTTATTAGACCAAGTACATCGCCCTGGGGAGCGCCTGTGTTGTTTGTTAAGAAAAAGGATGGGAGTATGAGATTATGTATAGATTACCGCGAGTTAAACAAATTGACAATTAAGAATAAGTATCCATTACCTAGGATAGAAGATCTTTTCGACCAGTTGAAAGGGTCAGTAGTAGTTTCTAAGATCGACTTGAGGTCTGGATATCACCAACTGATAATTAAGGCAACTGATGTTTACAAAACAGCCTTTAGAACTAGGTATGGCCATTACGAATTTTTGTTTATGCCCTTCGGACTTACAAATGCTCCATCAGCATTTATGGATTTAATGAATAGGATCTTTCAACCATACTTAGACCAGTTTGTAGTTGTATTTATCGATGACATCTTAGTCTATTCTAAGACTCAAGAGGAGCATGTCCAGCATTTAAGAATCGTGCTCCAGAATTTAAAAGATAAGCAGTTGTTTGCTAAATTCAGCAAATGTGATTTTTGGATGGAGAAAGTATCGTTCTTAGGCCATATAATCTCTAAGGATGGTATAGAAGTCGACCCTGCTAAAGTTGAAGCGGTCCGCGACTAGCCAGCACCAAAGAATGTTGCAGAGATAAGGAGTTTCTTGGGTTTAGCTGGATATTATAGGCGATTTATCCAAGGATTCTCAAAGATTGCTGTTCCTCTGACTACGCTACAAGGAAGCAAGTGAAGTATAACTGGACAGAAGAGTGTCAAAACATTTTTGACAAATTGAAGCAAGCGCTGATTGAAGCACCTGTATTGACGATGCCAACTGATCAAGGAAAATTTGTAATATATACCGATGCTTCTAAGTTGGGACTAGGAGCTGTGTTGATGCAGGATCATAAAGTTATTTCATACGCATCTAGGCAGCTGAAAGACCATGAGAAGAATTACCCAACTCATGACTTAGAACTAGCAGCTGTTGTCTTTGCCCTTAAGATATGGAGGCATTACCTTTATGGGGAGAAGTGTGAGATCTTTACAGATCATAAAAGTTTGAAGTACTTCTTTACCCAAAAAGAATTGAATATGAGGCAGAGGCGATGGTTGGAGCTGGTTAAAGATTATGATTGCACAATCAGTTATCACCCAGGAAAAGCAAACGTGGTAGCTGATTCTCTCAGCAGGAAATCAGCAGGATTAGCACAATTGACTGTCCAGCAGCCGTTGGCAAATGAAATTGAAAGGTTTGGACTCGAGATAGTGTCCAGCAGCAGCAGTAATATGATGTTAGCAGACCTCTCTGTAAGATCTAATTTGTTAAACCAAATTCGAGAGGGTCAGCAGCAGGATCAGCAGTTGAAGAAATGGGTCCAGCAGGATAGAGAAAGAGGCAGCTGTCTCTATTTTTCAGAGGATGGAATTGTTAGGTACTTGGGCAGAATATGGGTGCCTCAAGTAGATGATTTAAGAGCTGAACTTTTGAAAGAAGCCCATACAGTTCCATATTCAGTACATCTAGGAAGTACGAAAATGTACAAGGACCTCCAGCAGTTGTATTGGTGGCCAGGAATGAAGAGGGATGTTGCAAGATTTGTAGCTGAATGTTTAACGTGTCAGCTGGTGAAGGCTGAACACCAGCGACCAGCAGGATTATTGAAGCCACTGCCGATTCCCGAATGGAAGTGGGAATGTATAGCGATGGATTTTGTAACTGGGTTACCAAGAACAGTACAAGTATATAACTCTATATGGGTTATAATTGATAGGCTCACTAAGTCTGCTCATTTCTTACCAGTTAAAACAACATATGAGGTGAGTAGGTATGCAGAATTGTATGTTAAAGAAATAGTGAGGCTACATGGTGTTCCAATTTCCATTGTATCAGACAGAGATTCTAAATTTACATCAGCCTTTTGGAAAAGTCTACACAAGGCTATGGGTACAAAATTGACCTTCAGCACTGCGTTTCACCCACAAACTGATGGACAATCGGAGAGGGTGATTCAAATTTTAGAAAATTTGCTCAGAGCATGTATTGTGGATTTTTCAGCAGGATGGGATGTTAGTTTGCCACTGGTAGAGTTTGCCTACAATAACAGTTTCCAAGCTTCGATTCAAATGTCTCCATATGAAGCTTTGTATGGCAGAAAGTGTAGAACACCACTTCATTGGGATGAAGTTGGTGAAAGAGCTGGTTTAGGACCAGATGTTGTGGAACAAACAGCAGCAGCTGTTAGAAGAATAAGAGAAAGAATGAAAGCTGCTCAAAGTCGGCAGAAGAGTTACGCAGATAATCGAAGAAGGGAGCTGAATTTTGAAGCAGGTGATCGGGTATTTTTGAGAATAGCTCCAATGAAAGGAGTTATGCGTTTTGGAAAGAAAGGAAAGTTGAGTCCAAGGTATATTGGACCATACGAGATTTTAGAGAAGGTAGGAACGCTCGCCTATCGATTAGCGCTGCCTCCACAAATGTCAGCAGTGCACAATGTTTTTCACGTATCAGCTTTGAGGAAATATATTTCCCACCCTTCGCATGTGCTGAGTCAAGAACCAATCCAGTTAGCACCGGATTTAAGCTACGAAGAGCGACCAGAAAGAATTCTCCTCCGAGAAACTAGAAAATTAAGAAACCGTATTCCTATGGTTAAGATACAATGGTCCAACCAGTCGGAGCGAGAAGCAACTTGGGAAACAGAAGCTGATATGCTAAGTCTTTACCCATACTTATTTGGTACGTAAATTTCGAGGACGAAATTTCAATAAGGAGGGTAGAGTTGTAACGCCCCAAAATCCATAGGACCACATATGCATTTTATTGATTTCATGGGCCAAATTGGCAATTTTAAATGTTACATATCTGCTGATTTATTGAGGTTAGCAAGTAAGATGCGATGCGGCTGGTACCAGCAGGCAACTCCAATGAGCGATGCACGAGCTGGATTTTAAATCGATTGGAAAATGTTTTAAGGAGGTAAAATGCTTTCTTTAGGAGAAGGTTTGGTGTTTTACAAATTAAAATGATATGAAGGGAATTTTACTAACTTTTAGAGGTGTGTCATGCTTGATTTCACAAGTAGCTTGCCACTAATCCCTTTCATATAAAAACCTGTTTTCAAAGTAAGATTTTTATCATTTGCAAAGAAAAGTTTTAAAATGTTCATCAAAATATTTCCATAAGAGTTCGTGCGTTGCTCAAAGGGAGGATTTCTGCAGGAATTAGCTGCTACCGCAAAGCTTTGTTTAAGGCAAGTAAAAGCTGATCCTTTGCTACACCATTTGAAGCATTAATTGTGTTTTATGGATCTGCTTGCCTGTATGTTTAAATTATGTTTAAATTTCATGTTTGAAATGATTTAGACATGAAAAGGAAAGAAAGATGGGTTCGAAAATGATGTTTTTGATGTTTATGATGCTTCCAGTATGATTTCCAGAAAGTTTATGGTGTTTTAAATATACTGAGGATTCGAATTCAATTCCAGAAATGTTATGAATGTTCTTCTCGCAGTAGTTGTAACATTAGAATTTGATAACTGTGTAATCGGTAGATGCTGGTCGAATCATTATAAAGTATGGTTTGATAGGCAACGGCAGATGGCATAGTTGTTGTTTTGATGTTACAAATGTCGAGTTATGTTCCAGCAGCTGTATCTCCTTGTTAAGATTCAGCAGCTGCATTGTTATAATGTTTACGAATGTTCTTCTTTTTGCTGTGATATCGGGATTTGATGATTTTGTGTAATCAGTAGTTGCTAGTTGAATCAGTATAAAGTCTGGTTTAATAGGCGACGGCTGGTAGCGCGATCATTGTTTTGATATTACAAGTGTCTTTCGTAAATTCCAGCAGATGCACTGTTCATCAGCAGGTGTATCTTTCCTTGTTAAAACCAGCAGTTGCGTTCCCTTTTTAGAGATCAGCAGCTGCATTGTTATCGCAAAATTTAGCAGCTGCATTTCCTTTGTTAGAATTCAGTAGTTGCGTTGTTTTCCCAAAATCAGCAGATTCGCTGTTCATCAGCAGATGCATTCCATAGAGATAGTTCAGCAGTTGCTTTATTTGTTTTCAAGTGCTGTTCATTTCACTGGTATTAGTCTTGCGACTGGTACTATTCATTTATATACACGTGTTAGCGCTTTTTCTTACAACTGGTCGATTAGCGTATTCCTTGCAACTGATTGACGCGCTAACGACGTCGTTTCTTTAAGTAATAGAATATCAGCAGGTGGTTTTCATCCTATCTGCTACTCACTTCAACGACATCGTTTCATTTAAATACGATGGTTTTTAGTAAAAAGTCTTGCAGCTGGTTTCTGTTTATTCCAGCTGGTTCATTTTAGCGATAGTTGCGAGCAGCAGAGGTTTCATAAGTGCTGTTCCATTTTCTTGCGACTGGTTATCCTTTCACCAGTTTCATTTCAACGATATGTTTCCAAAGTCGAATTTGATACTCAGTAAAGTTTTAAAATGGGAAGAAAATGTTTAAAATGATGGAACCCGATGATTTACAGAAATGTTTTACGAAAGAATGTAATGGATCAAAGTTTATTTTAAGATTATGGCATAGATAGTTGACGGTCACCAACGAGAAGGGTGAGCAGTTGTCGAGATGTCGACTGCCCTTTCATAACGAGCTATATGCTAAAACTGATATCGGGAGTCATTTTGATCAAAGTGCATAACGGACCATGAGGAGCTTATATGCCATAGTCTAAAGAAAATGAAATGGTGTTAGAGCTGGGCTATTATCCCCTGTCTTTAATATCACGATGAATTGTTTATGAATGTTTAGATGTCTGCCTGCGTTTATGAAATTGTTATTACTCAGGTTTTACTTGCTGAGCCTTTAGGCTCACTAGCTTTTAAAATGGTGCAGGTACGACAGCTGAAGAACGAACAGCAGGTGAAACTTGAGACCAGCAGCTGGGTGTTGTGTTTATCCAAGGCCTACGTTTTTCGTGTCTCAGTTGTAGCGTTTTGAATTAGATTGCATTGCAATTATCAATACAAATTGTTTTTCCGCAAATTTATTTTTAGCAGTTAGCGCGCAAGTTAGGTACCTGCTGGTCTTTGAGATTGTCGTTTGTCTTGTTTCTTTCAAGTTATAGGAAATACAGCCTATAGCGAATTATCTTTTAGTCCTTCTTTTATTCGAAAATTTTTATTTACCCCAATTCTCGTGGCTCCGTTGGGTTCGGGCGTCACACTACATGATAGGTGCCTCACTTTGACCCGTTTACCGACTCAATTGGGGACATCAGGTGGCGGGGTTGGGTGAGGTCCCGATGCATGTAGGAGTCGATGCTTCGTTGTCGAGGATTCATCACTCGCCCTTGTGCGTGAATATCCTATGCTATCTGAGGAGATAACAGTGTGTTAAATCTTTGGCCAGAGTACTAGATGTGTTTTTGGTAAATGGGTTTACCTAGTAACACATGCAACGTCACTATTTGATCTCCAAGATGTATGCATAGTTATTGGATCTCTAGCGACTCTCGATTTACCAATGGTCGTTGATCTGATCGGGATATTTGAGTTGAAAGGACCGTACTGTACGCTAACCATGATCGACTGGTTCTTGCAGGCACTATCAGTGATACCTAGGGATCATGGGGCGATGTTGCTAGACGCTTTACCATGATCCGATGGGTTAGTCCGAAAATGTGGTTTCGGAGTAACAAATGTTGTGAGCCCACGGCTAGCTGTATTCCTGAACCATTGAGGGTCGCACAAGTACTGGTTTCTCAATTCCCGTACGAAAATTAAGCTCAATTTGTTGAGTATAGTAGGAGGAAGGATGGAAGTGTGACTTCCTAAAAGTAAATAGGGTGGAAATGCAATTTCCTTAAGCTTGGACTAGTTTGACTATCCTTAAAGCTTATAGGGGCCTAACTGCTATTTTGGATTGGGTGGTCCGAAAAATTTTTTTCACATCATAATGCTCAGTTTTGTAAACTGTGTAGATCGGTCCGAACTGATCGTCGATCGGGATTATGATGGAGCCACAGCGATGGACTTGAAACCAATGTACACCTGGGCCTGGGCCCGACCCGTGCCCATTAACTTGGTTTAAGCCCATGGAAAATCTATAAATAGGGGTCCTGGGGTAATCATTTGAAACACACCAAAAGATGCTCAACTAATATTTTCTCCCTTCCTCTCCTCCCCGCGTCGACGGCGGGCCCCACCGCCGCCCGCCGTCGACACCACCGCTGATGTCGGAATTTATTCCGGCCATTCCGGCGAGAAGATTCCGTCCGTGAAACTTTCGTCGGTTTTCTAGTGCAAACCGGCGAAGGAATTGAGATTCCGATCATGGACCGGATTAGGAGGCCATAGCTGTTCAACCGTTTAAGTGCCAATTTCCCCGTGGAATTGGTCGGAGCCAGGCGCCTAGACGCCAGCAAGGTATATTCTAAACATTTTATTAATGTTTTTAATTATTATATAGGTGTATTGATCGTTTTCGGGCTCTAATTTTTAATTCTTCCGCTGCGCCCCGGGAGCGGGATCCGGATCCGCCGCTGCGCCAACACATTCACCCCCCTCTAAACTCCCAAGCTTGTTTTCGATCCTAACAATGTCACTACACCTAACGTCATGGACATGGAAATGGACCTTGCTGCTGTCACATTTGAAGACAATTTGGCTGATAATCCAAGGCAGTGGTGGGTTGACACTGGAGCTACATGCCACATCTGTTCCGATAAGGCAATGTTCTCAAATTATTCCCATGTTAGTGGAAAAAAGCTCTTCATAGGGAATTCTGCTACATCGGAAGTGGCTAGAATTGGCAATTTGTGTTGAAAATGACGTCAAGAAAGAATTGACTCTCATCGACGTGTTGCATGTTGCTGACATTCGAAAGAACTTAGTTTCTGGATTGGCACTTGTTAAGGCTGTAATGCTTGAATCAAACAAGTCTGTATTGTCAAAAACTGGAATCTTCATAGGAAATTGGTACTTAGAGGATAATCTGGACAAGATTAATGTAATGCATGTACTCCACCTATTTGATGGCAATAAAATTGAAACTTCTACTTAAATTGTTGAGTGTTCTAATTTATGGCACGATCATCGACTTGGACATGTTCATTACAATACTCTAAAATGGCTTGTTAAATTAAATTTATTGTCAACCATTGAAATAAACAAGACACACAAATATGAGGTGTGTGCAGAAGCTAAAATGACCAAACTACCTTTTCACTCAGCGTAAAGAGGTACTACCCCTCTAGAGTTAATACACAGTGATATTTGTAACTTGAAATTCTTGCAAACTAGAGGAGACAAGAATATTTTTTTACTTTTACAGATGATTGTACGAGTTACTGCTATATGTACTTATTGAGAGGCAAAGATGAAACCTTAGAAACATTCCAAGCTTACAAACAGAGGTTGAGAATCAACTTGGTCAACGAATAAAAAATATTCTTAGTGAGAGATGAGGAGTTATCGTGCACCATTTGATGATTACTATGTAAAATCTGGCATTATCCATAAAATAACGACACAGTACTCACCTCAATGCAATGGTGTTTCCGAACGTAAAAATCGAACACTAAAGGAAATGATGAATGCTCTACTAATCAATTCATGGTTAGCACAGAATTTTTGGGGGAAGCCATATTATCGACCAATCACAGTCTCAAAAAAATTCCTCATAAGCAAAATGACAAAACACCGAACGAGTTATGGAAAAGCCGTAGTCCATCGTACAAATACTTAAAAGTGTGGGGGTGTTTGGCAAAGGTTGAGGTACCTAAACCCAAACAAGTTAAAATCGGACCCAAATTGTTGATGGTATCATTATTGGGTATACCAATAACAGTTGTGCATATCGATGTTTGGTGCACAAATCAGACATTCCTTGTATTCATGACGGTAAAACCATTGAATCAAGGAATGAAATATCCTTTGAAAATATATTTCCGAGGAAAGTGGGAAACAACCAAAATCGTAATGAAATTCAAAGCAATGAAGGTTCAAACGAAAATGAGAAGTTCAAACCAAGTTGCAACAAAATAAGTATTTAGACTGTTGACAATCAAGAAAATGATGAACCCCGTCGTAGCAAAAGGGCCAGAATTGAAAAATATTTTGGTCCTGGTTTTATTCATTATATGTTAGAAAATTAGCCAAGGACTTTGAATGAAGCTCTATCAAGTCCGAACGCTCCATTATGGAAAGAGGCTGTCAACTCTGAAATCGAATCCATTGTGCATAACCATACATGGGAATTAGTAGTTCTCCCTCCTGGTACGAAACCTTTAGGATGTAAATGGATCCTAAAGTGCAAATACAAGGCTGATGGAGATTGATAAATACGAGGTAAGATTGGTAGCTAAGGGGTTCAAACAAAAAGAAGGCATTGACTATTTTGATACTTATTCACCAGTGACAAGGATTACATCCATACGGATGCTCATAGCTATTGCAGCATTACATGACCTTGAAATACATCAAATGGATATTAAAACAACATTTTTAATGGTGTATTAGAAGAAGAAATTTACATGGAGTACCCGAGGGGTTTGTTGCTCCAGCACAAGAGAAAAAGGTGTGTCGACTAGTTAAGTCACTATATGGACTCAAACAAGTGCCTAAACAATTGCATGAAAAATTTTACAGAGTAATGATGTCAAATGGATTCAAAATAAATGAGTGTGACAGATGAATATATGTCAAACACATCTAAAGGATATGTAATTATCTGTCTTTATGTTGACGACATGTTGATTACGAGGAGTAATCACGAGATAATAACGGCAACAAAGAAAATGTTGACCAAGAACTTTTAAATGAAAGATATGCGTTTGACATATCAGGAATTAAAAATTTTATAACATCTGAAGAAATAGTATTGACTCAATTTCAATACGTGGATTCTGTGTTAAAAAATTTTAATGCTTTCGAACTCTCAGTAGTGAAAATACATATGGACCTGAATAAAACACTTAGGAAAAAATCATAGGGAACCCGTATCACAATTGGAGTAATCTCTATAATAGGCAGTTTGATGTATCTCACAAACTGTACACTTCCAAATATTGCATGTGCGGTCAACAAGCTAAGTCGTTTTACAAATAGTTCAAGCGATACACACTGACAAGTTTTGATGAGGGTTCTCAGATATCTCAAATATACTCTCAACTATGGATACATTACGCAAAGTATCCTATGGTGTTAGAGGGCTACTACGATGCAAATTGGATATCGGATACAAATGACTCCAAATCCACAAGTGAATATATATCCACAATTGGAGGCGGAGCAGTGTCATGGAAGTCCACTAAACAAACATGTATTTCTCGATCAACTATGGAATCCGAGTTTATTGCCCTCGATAAAGCTGCAGAAGAAACCGAATGGTTACGGAATTTCTTAGAATATATCCTATGTTGGAAGAAACATGTACTGCCATAATGATACACTGTGATAGTCAATTGAAAATAGGAAGGGCACGGAGTTGCATGTGCAATGTAAGTCATGACACATTCGTTGTCGAAACAATACCATTAGGCAGATGATCTCAAATGGTGTGATTGCAAAATCTAAAGATAATTTGGTAGATCTCTTACAAAAGGTCTACCTCGAGATCAAGTATACTGCACATCTAAATGAATGGGATAAAAAAACTAAAAATAAAAACGACCTTAGCGGGAACCCAACCTTGTTGATTGGAGATTTCAAGATCTTTGTTCAAAATGACAACGAAGTTACGGAAGTTGTTGTCACTGCACTTGAGACATAAAGTCTATTCTATTCCTAGGATGAGTAAGTGTTGTTCTACCAAATGTAGTGAGGCTAATTTATACTTCTAATGATTCCTATACCTGAATGGGTGGAGTACGGTAGGATACTCTTGATATGAGCATCACCTATATGAGTGTGGAGACGGGCCGCTTCAATGAAACACTCATGAAATCAAGATGGCGAGCATGGCCAAAACGGACCCAACCATGAGAACTAACAGATGTGAGAAAGGTCTTTGTGTGGGTGTTGTTGTCTTAGTATACATGAACAACTGAGTAGTTCAAGACATCATGTTCACTACGCAGCCTAGTATAATCGATGACGTTACAGTATGGAAGGTTCAAAGCCACAAGCTACCTCTCCTGATGCATTGACTGATCGATAGGACTCTTGTAAGTGTCAGCATGCATATTCGCATTAATTTTCATTCATGTGGGGGACTGTTGGAAAATGTTCAAGGCCCAAATTGATTAATCGAGATACGACCATCAAACGAAAGTCGAAATTGACTTGAAAACGTGAATCTACATTTCGAGTAAATAGTTTGGAATATTAATTTGGTCAAAACCGATTTAGAAGAATGAGAAATTAATACATTCATTAAAGCTCAATTATTGAAAAATGTGAAGTTGTCCCACATTGAAAAAAGAACCTAGTCAAACCTTCCTTATAGACAACTTAGTATTTAGTTTAAATAGTTAATACAAGTTGTAGTAGACCTGAGAATGTTCCTTGAGGATGAGTAGGTGTGAAGCACTGACGATCTCGTGCCCGCGCTGGTGCCGGTGCCCATGCACGTCGCACTGTCGCAATGGGTGCTTTGAGGTGCACTTTGCACTTTTCACTTTCCACTTTGCATCGTCGCGAGGAGCATTGAGGAGCTCTTAAATTTCCAGTGACTGATACGGGATAACTGGATAGTGACGTGGCTACGATGTAGCCACAATGACGGATTCCTGGGCAGTGACTAGACAGAATGTTATCAACCGTTGGATCGGATATAAATCGAAGGGGTGTTATGTATCGTGAAGCAATGTGATCTGAACCGTTGACCACATTAGATAGATTGTGAAAAGACATGATACAGGCCATTGGTGAAACGATGCAATCTAGAGCGTCTGATCTCGGATGGACGGATGCGATTTGTTCAATAAAGGGTTGCAGAAGGAAAGGTCATGATCCTTCAGAATAGACATAATTTGGACCTTTGGATGTAGATCCAATGGCTACGATTAATCCTTTACTAAGAGACATGACTATTCACCAAAAGTCCCCCTAACTGTTCGTACTCTATAAATAGGACCCCCCCCCCCCAGAATCTGAAAAATATTCCAACAAATCCAAGCATTTCAATCTCTCTCAATTTCATATTCTCCTTGCATTTGAGTCCAAAAAGCATCCGAAAAGTTCGTTGTTCTCGTAATTTGTTGTGCTCCTATTACGAGAAATTCGTCATTGTATCTTGAGAAACGATTGTTAGAGTAGATGCCCAACTAGCCAACTTGTGGCGTGTGGGTTTTATAGACTCTTGTACAAACAATCTTAATATATGATATTCGCATTTTCTTATATGGCATTCTTTACTTTCATTATGTGTGTAATGATTTACAATTGTGTTGAGTAAAGACCTAGAATACACTAAAGCGTATGTTAGATGTGATAGTGGGTATGACGGCTATCATGAAACACATCTAATAGTCGCTGTGTATTCTGAACATGTTCCTAGTCGATTGGGCCGTCAAAATGAGGATAAGGCCGCCCGAGTTCGAGACTAGTATCTGCGATGCGAAGTACCATGTTTCATTGGTAGGGAACATTGTGATGTTCTGAGCATGCAGATAGATAGTGACCTGGTGATCTATCGAACTGCCCTCGTTCGGACTTTCCAAGTGGTTACCATTTGTCGAGTGGAAAAGTCCGAGGTCTTGGTTGTACTGATTAGTCCTCACGACTCGAAACGTCATTGAGACTCTACATGGTAGGCGTCTCACTTGACTCGTTTGCCGACTCACTTGGGGTCACAAGGCGTCGGGATTGGGTGAGACCCCGATGCATGTAGGAGTCGATGCATCGTTGTCGAGGATTCACCGCTCGCAGACATGCGTGGATATCCTATGCTATCTGAGGGGATAATAGTGTATAAATCTCTGGCCAGAGTACTAGAAGTGTTTTAGGTAAATGTGTTTACCTAGTTACACTCGCGATGTCACTATTTGATCTCCAAGATGTATGCATAGCTATCGGATCTATAGCGACTCTCGATTTACCAATGGTCGTTGATCTGATCGGGATATATGGATTGAAAGGACCGTACTGTACGCTAACCACGACCGACTTGTTCTTGCAGGCACTATCAGTGATACCTAGGGGATCATGGGGCGATGTTGCTAGATGCTTTACCATGATCCGTTGGGCAAGTCCGGAATTGTGATTCCGGAGCCGCAATGGTTGTGGGCCCACGGCTAGCTGTATCCCTGAACCATTGAGGGTCACACAAGTACTAGATTCGAGATTCCCGCACGGATACTCAGCTCAATGTGTTGAGCACGAGAAGAGGATTTCGGGAAGTGCGACTTCCTAAAAGTCAACAGGGGTCAAACCGAGGTTTCCCGCTGTTGAGGGGCAAAACGGTCATTTTGCACTGGGGTTCTGAAAAACGGTTTTTCAGATCATATTATTCAGTTTCGGAAACTGAGTCGATCGGTCCGATCTGATCGGCGATCGGAGTTACGGTGAAGTCTCGGTGATGGAGATGAAACGAATGTTCATCCGTTGGACCCGGGCCCGTTGGGCCGGATCCAAATCCATCACCTATTCTATAATGTAGAACTTTGACTTAACCTAAACACTAGTGTTACAACTAAAATTTAAAGGACCGTACTGTACGCTAACCACGATCGACTGGTTCTTGCAGGCACTATCAGTGATACCTAGGGGATCATGGGGTGATGTTGCTAGACGCTTTACCATGATCCGTTGGGCAGGTCCGGAATTGTGATTCCGGAGCCACAATGGTTGTGGGCCCACGGCTAGCTGTATCCCTGAACCATTGAGGGTCACACAAGTACTAGATTTGAGATTCCCGCACGGATACTCAGCTCAATGTGTTGAGCACGAGAAGAGGATTTTGGGGAGTGCGACTTCCTAAAAGTCAACAGGGGTCAAACCGGGATTTGACGCTGTTGAGGGGCAAAACGGTCATTTTGCAATTTAGGGTTAGATGATCTGAAAAATTGTTTTTCACATCATGACATTCAGTTTTGGAAACTGAGTCGATTCGTCCGATCTGATCGGCGATCGGAGTTACGATGAAGTCGCAGCGATAGATATCGTCATTTGGACCCGGGCCCGTTGGACCGGTTCAAGTCCATCTTTAAGTCTATTTAATGGGACTTAATGACTTCATTAAACAATACACTACATTCATAACCCTAATCCCTAAGCATCAAAGTAGCCGCCTCCCTCCCTTCCCAACTCACGCCGCCGCCGTGCGCCGCCCGCCGCCGCCGCCACGTCGCCTGAAATTGTTCCGGCCTAGTTTTTCGAGGAGTATTCGTTCGTGCTGATCTCGTCAGGGCTTCTAGTGCAGCCTGACGAAGGAGTCTCGGATCTGGTCGTGGATTGGATTGGCGTAAACTACCGCAATCTACCGAGAAGAGCCGGATTATTGTAATACCGGTTGGAGCCAGGCACAAGTGTCAGCGAGGTAACATGCTAAAACGCCCTATGTATGACGATTAATTTAATTGTCTGATTTTTCATATTGATCGCCTCCCGGCACCTGTTTCTTGTTCTTCCGCTGCCTAGCCGGGGGGCGGATCCGGATCCCCAACAGTGGTATCAGAGCCAGGTTTCCCGGATCTGATCATACGATTATTCCATATTGTATCGTATTTTTAATTTTCAGAATCGAAAACCGAAGAAACGGCCACGGCGCCACCGCGCATGGCGGCGCCCCTCCTCGCACGCTTGTGCGCGAGCAACCGCGCGCGATGGACGCGCAATGGCCGGTCGTCACTGCCGCTTCTTGCGCCAAAGCTTGTCGACGATCTCCGTACGACGCCGCGTCGATGGGCGCACTGGCCGCGCATGGATTGGCGATCGCTCGGCGCCGCCTCGCGCGAATTGTCGCGCACCGCCGCGCTGCTGCCGCCATGGATGCCGCTGATTTGCTGCATAGTCGATGGCTGTGCGACGATGGTTGACGATGAGCGCCGCTGGAAGCGATGCTGGGCGACGCGAAGAGGCTCGCCGCTGCGTGCGTTGGGCGCTGGTTGCGCGCTAGCCGCGCGATGCGCGCGCGATGCGGTGCGGCGGTGGAGCATGCCTTCTTGCGCCGCGCTTAATTTCATGGCGGTGACGGCCGCCGGCCGGCCGCCGCTCCGGCGAGTTTCCGCGATGTCGTGACGGCTGGTCTGATTCTTCTAGGGTTTGGTTCGGGCCTGTCCCGGGCAGCCCGTGAAGTTTTCGGGCCGGTATGCGATGCCGGGCTCGGTTTTGATCGATTTTGAAATTTTAAGTTTTTGGGCCTAAAATTGTTTTAAACCCAACTTGATACAATTAAAATTAGTAAAATGTGATTTTAATTATGAGATGATTTTGTGATAAAATATGATTTTGTTGATTAAAATTTGTTTTATCGGCAAAATACGATTTTATTATAAAATACGATTTCGTAATTAGAATATGCCGTGGCTGGCAACCACGGACCGCATAGCTCTCGCGATCGATCATCCCAATGTTTATTTATATATTTGATATATAGATTGAATGAATCCGCATGCTTGCATGTTTTAAATTAGATTTAAATATGCATGAGACCAAATTTTTTCAAAAATAAAATCCCTCGTTTTAAATTTGATTTAAAACTTATATCAAGATAAAAGTTTATTCGATAAACTAAAGGGTATTTAAAATTGTTTAAATTAACCCTACCTTCCATCAACAATGGGTGTACGTCGATGCTACCCGTATACATGGCCCGGCTCATATTATTGAGGGGGTCATGTATGCCGGAAAGCTGTCCACATCATTGACAAATTGTTGTGAGTCGGTTGGAACTCCCTTTAACGTTTGCTCATATTATTGGGGACATTAAGGGGACCGTCCTTCACGACTCAACATTGATGGGTCAATCTTGACACGTGATAGTAAACGGCGTCATATTATTGGGCCCTTACTGGACGTGAGGTGAATACATGGAGGTTGCACCGGCTGCAATCGGAAACTACCTTTTTGGGGTCATGGATGGCTGATATTATTCGGGTCCATGATCGCTTGATTGGGCTCCGTGTACCCACTAAAGAAACCTGTTTTCTCGATTTCATTAGAGGGTGATGAAATCGTTAAAATATTGGGAGGGTAATTCATAAAACTAAATGACCATGTTTTATGTCTTAGCGTTTATTTTCATATAGTCAGTAATGCATGTCCGTTTTCCTTCAGTATAACTGCATATAAAATGGTTTCGATGAGAAATCCGCTCGCTGCTATACTGGATAGCAACAAGTTCACTGGTCTTAACTACCAAGACTGGCTCCGCAACCTCAATCTTGTATTGGCTTCGGAGAAACTTCTCTATGCGATAGAGAGGACTGCTCCTAAGTTTGCCCCTGCCGATATCAGCCCTGAGGAGCTGGTAACGCTTAAACAATAGTGGGACGACGAGGTTAAAGCTCGGTGCTATGTGATGGCATCGATGTCCAATGAAATGCAACGGCGTTTTGAGAAGACGAAATATGCTGCTGACATACTTCATCATCTCAAAGAGCTGTACGGGGAGAACTCTCGACATGAGAGGTTCACGGCTGTCAAGGAGCTGATGACGAGCTGCATGCGTGATGGGACTTCGGTCCACGAGCATGGGGTTCGCATGATTGGGCTCGTTGAAAAGCTGTCGGGCCTTGATATCGCACTTCCACATGAGCTGTCTGTGGATGTACTTCTCCTCTCACTACCCACTGCATTTGACCCCTTTGTGGTCAACTTCAACATGAACAAGCTGGAAGCCACTCTTGAAGAGGTGGTGAACATGCTTGTAATGTTTGAAGGGAATATAAAGAAGGACAAACCCGTCCTCCTTCTGGGTTCTTCTTCCTCTGCGAAGAAGGGGCCTAGACGCAAGAGCAAGAAGCGTTCTGCTCCTGCGAGGGAAGAAAAGTCCGCCAAGAAGCCAAAGGCAAAGGCTCCCAAACCAAACAAGCATGAGGATGTTTTCCACCACTGCCACAAGGCTGGGCATTGGAGGAGGAACTGCAAGGAGTACCTCGAGCAGTTGCGAACTGCGAAAGGTATGTTCTACATTGAAATAAATATATCTCTTAATTCGACTTCTTGGGTACTTGATACCGGATGTGGATCTCACATCTGCAATGATTTGTAGGTGATGACAAGAAGCCGACGTCTTAGAGGGGGTGAGACCCACTTGAGGCTTGGCAATGGAGCAAGAGTTGCTGCTATAGCTATAGGAGATGTTTATTTATTTCTGTCTTCAAATTTTACGTTGTTGTTACGAGACGTTTTATTTGTTCCTGAATTAATTAAAAACATTATTTCTATTCCTATGCTTGATAGAGATGGATATTCTTGTATGTTTGCTAATTCGATTTGCAATATTTACAAGAATGAATGTTTAATTGGAATTGGGGAACGCGAAAACGATTTGTACACCTTAAAATTAAAAGACGTTCCAACTCGTGATGTCGAAGCACATACAACAACGATTAAACGGAAACACGATAACTTGAACCCAGCACAACTTTGGCACGCTAGGCTAGGTCATATTTCTCTAAGTAGGATGAACAAGTTAGTTAGGAGAGACTTGTTTGATCTGTCAGACATTAACTCCCTACCGACTTGTGAATCTTGTCTTAAGGGAAAGATGACTAAGCAACCTTTCAAGGGCAAGGGTGAGCGTGCTCAAGGCCTATTGGATTTGATCCATACTGATGTGTGCGGCCCATTTAGTATCGGTACTAAATACGGTCACACATAATTCATCACCTTTACCGATGATTGCTCTAGGTACGGGTACTTGTACTTGATGAAGTACAAGTCTGAATCCTTTGAAAGGTTCAAAGAATTCAAGGCTGAAGTAGAAAATCAATTAGGCAAAAGTATTAAGGCACTTCGATCTGATCGAGGTGGTGAATACTTGAGTACTGAATTTCAAGATTATCTGAAAGAGAATGGGATTCTCTCACAGTGGACCCCTCCGGCCACACCACAGCTAAATGGTGTAGCGGAGCGTCGTAATCGGACCTTGTTGGACATGGTTCGATCTATGATGAGCTTCACTAAGCTTCCGACCTT
>KV011901.1:241440-266660 GCA_001598015.1 Dorcoceras hygrometricum
AGTCGATCGGTCCGATCTGATCGGCGATCGGAGTTACGATGAAGTCGCAGCGATAGATATCGTCATTTGGACCCGGGCCCGTTGGACCGGTCCAAGTCCATCTTTAAGTCTATTTAATGGGATTTAATGACTTCATTAAACAATACACTACATTCATAACCCTAATCCCTAAGCATCAAAGTAGCCGCCTCCCACCCTTCCCAACTCACGCCGCCGCCGTGCGCCGCCCGCCGCCGCCCGCCGTCGCCGCCACTTCGCCGGAAATTGTTCCGGCCTAGTTTTTCGAGGAGTATTCGTTTGTGCTTATCACGTCAGGGCTTTTAGTGCAGCCTGACGAAGGAGTCTCGGATCTGGTCGTGGACCGGATTGGCGTAAACTACCGCAATCTACCGAGAAGAGCCGGATTATTGTAATACCGGTTGGAGCCAGGCACAAGTGCCAGCGAGGTAACATGCTAAAACACCCTATATATGACGATTAATGTAATTGTCTGATTTTTCGTATTGATCACCTCCCGGCACCTGTTTCTTGTTCTTCCGCTGCCTAGCCGGGGGGCGGATCCGGATCCCCAACAACGATTGCCAATACCGTAAGCACCTGGGCGGGACAATATCGTTTTAAAGAAATAGTGTACAACACTATCCTCAACGATTCTGTGTTTACATTCAATCAACAAGTGCCAACAATATCTTCTTTTGTTGCCCTCAATCCTTGGATAAAGGTGGGATAGATTTGCATGTCTAATATGGCTGTAAATGGCACACACTCGCACAAATATGTTTGTATATATAGATTTGAATGTCTAATATGGCTATAAACGGCACAACTCCCACAAATATATTGATGCAACTGAATTTTGTCCAACCAATAAGCTGCCACCACATTGGAACAACACATTGGGAGATCGAGTGATCGGGACTCGAGGAACGAGCCTAAGTACTTATTTGGCTTATCGACCTGCAACCACAAAACACTGATTAGAGGACGTCGAAAGTGTTTCTGGCGAAACCTCTCCGATGCTTAAGTCAGGTCGAAAGGTCGGGAATAATATAGAGGAATATTAGTTGAGAATGTAGGAGAATATTCAATGAATGTAAATCGATACATACCCGGTTTTGTACAAGAAGGGTTGGGCAACATTGTGTGTTCGATACTCGATTAATCATACCTAGATACGGGTCCAGAAATTATTACATCACGCTACCCAGCTAATCATACGCTAGAGCGGGTCTTAAGGCTTTTGTCAGTGTTGACTAATCATGAGCTATACAAGAGGGTCAAGTAGTTGTGATGGGTCGTTATCAATGGTAGACATCTTACCCCGACGTCGTGTTGCCAAAGTACACTGTGAGACATGCTCTTACCTCGGGGTCTGAGGTGGTAAATATTGGTGGTATTAATCCGGAAGTCTTCACAGTGTACTTTGGCAAAACGACGTCGGGGCAAGAGGTCTACCATTGATAACGACTCATCACAACCACTTAGCCCTCTTGTATAGCTCATGATTAGTCAACACTGACAAAAGTCGTAAGACCCGCTCCAGCGCATGATTAACTGGGTATCATGTTAATTGCTGGACTCGTACCCAGGTATGATTAATCGAGTTTCGAACACGCAAGATATCACAACCCCTCCTATAAATACCCGGGTATGTTTCGATTTACATTCATTGAATATTCTCCTACGTTCTCGGCTAATATTCCTCTATATTATTTCAGACATCTCGACCTGACTTAAGCATCTGAGGGGCTTTGCTGGGAACACTTCCGACGGCCTCTAACCAGCGTTCTATGGTTGCAGGTCGATAAGCCAAATTACTTAGGCTTGTTCCTCGTCCCGATCACTCGATCTCCCGACGTGTTAGTCCAACGTGGTGTCAGCTCATTGGCTGGGCAAAATTCGGTTATATGATATATATCAGCCATATTTGACATGCAAATATATATAAGGGCTGATACTGTAGGCACCTACTGTGGGCACCTGTGTGGACACCTGATGATGTGACAGCACCAGAAAGTGCCACATCATCAGGTGCCCATACAGATGCCCACAGAGTTGCCATATATATATATATATATATATTTGTGCGAGTGTGTGCCATTTGTAGCCATAGTAGATATGATTTTGTTATCATGCACATATTATGATGTACATCTTACATATATCGCTTACATGATATTCCATTAGCTATCTTTTCATTTATCCCTTATTATATACTCAATGAGATGAGATGTTATATGAGCAATAAATGTAACATATACAACAAAATATATACGATATATATATCATTTTTCTCTCGATCATATAAAATATTTTGTTAGTGGTACACTCAACATTTGAATCAATATATATATTTCCTGCCTCACGTGTTTCATATTTGGTGGTCTTTGTGTTAGCTAATCTGATCATGTCGTAATGTCAAAGTATTCACACCGATTTGGTTCTTTTTTTCAAGCAGATATTAATGATGTTAAGTGTTAAGGCTGGCCACCATTTATTTCTTTTCTGTCACTTTGGTCTATACTCTCCATATCCAGGGCCCACTCTAATAATAAAAATAATTATAATAATTTGCGAAACAAGCCATATGCAATACATACATGCAACTAATATATTATTTAATTAATCACTCTCGGACATTAAAATATGTTGGAGTACAATAATTGTCTCTACTAGGTAGAGCGATCAAACCGTGGTATTTATGTTATTATACGATTTAAAATATTGGAGTTGCACCGTTACCACAAGCTATAACTTTTGGTAAAGCGGCAAGCACTCGGTCCAACAGTTGGTATCAGAGCGATGTCAGGGGTTCGAGTCTCCTAATAAACATTTTCTATATTCTTGGGGGGCGGGGGACGGATTGTTGAGTTAAGCGTGCATGGGTGAGAACAGTACTGGGATGAGTGACCTCCTGGGAAGTTCTCGTACGTCAAACTGCTGCGCCGCTTGATCTGGTTGATCACGTGGACTGTAAAAATACGATGCCAGATCTTAATGGGTAATACTATTTTTGTTGGGGATAAGACCGACGGTAGGAAAAAGAGTAAGATTGATCTCTAATGGAAATGAGACAGTACCATCAGTTAGACACGCACCTACCCGGATTCATGTGCCAACAGCCCAATCCTAACGCACATAATAGGTGCACTCTGCGCTGTCACATTATAAGAAAATAAAGTTGCATCTTGGTTAACACCTATAGCTTTTGGCCTAGTGGTAAGCTCTTGATCCTAACAAAATATTATATCGTTGTATACGATAAAGATATGATTATTTATAACAATATAATTATAAAATAATTAATTTGAATAGTGAATAATATTTAATAAGAATAATATATTTAATTGATTAAATGTAGATAAAGTGTTAAATTATATTTTTAATTTTTATAAATATTAATAAATAGAATAAAAAGATGAGAAGAGGAGTATTGTGTTATATTAATGGTTTTATTGATATGATAAAAATAAATAAAGATTTGATTAATATAAAATAAATATAATTATATGAGATAAATTATATTTCAATCAAATATGAGATATAATAGAATTATTATATGAATATTTATATTATATTATGAGATTAACTGTATCGAAAAATATGTGTAAGGAAGGGTGGTGAACACTTGTACTGAAATTTGGCAGTCATTTTAAATTGGTAAATAGACCTCTTATTTAACAATTTCTCTATGATTAACATATGTGGAATCGCAAGTCCCAGACTGTAATTAGTACTAAAATAGAGTAAATTTTAGAGGAGAGAATTATATATATATATAATGCTAGTCCTCATGTGTTGTTAATTCCTGGCATTTGGAAAATCCAACACCTGATGTTAATGATTACATCCACCGTTTCAGAATAATGAAATAGTTGCAACCTTCATTAAACAGCTGCAGTCGAATATGCTCAGAAATAAAACTGAGGAGATTAAAGAAAAGGCGGCAAAATCACAGGGTTTTTCGTATAAAATTTACCCTTACATGTTGCTTACTTCCTTTTTTTTTTTTCAAAAAAAAAAATCCCATTTTTATGATTATCTTGAAATATTATTTGCATAAGATTTGTGGCCCGACATGTCTCCTATATATCGTACATATAAATTAGCTTACATGTGTAAAGTTATTTTTCTAACTAGAAAGAATATACTTGTGTTAAATGGTTCATTTTTTAATAAAAGTTTTTAAGCTGAATTATCATAATCAAAACTTGGTGCGCTTTTACGCAGATGTTATCCAAAACTATTTACCAATTTTTAGAATTTCTCAATTTGAGTGCATTGCAATATTTGATTGTAATCAATCGCCTTTCATTATAGTTATCGGCATTCGTCTGTATTACAGAAAATGAAAAATTATGTGAACAACCTTCACTTCTTTATTAAAATTAAAAATTGGTTAATGAGATAATAGAGTATTAATTAGATCTACCTCGAGGTCATTGTTGAACTAAACCTATTCTCACTTATAATTACGTGAAAATGACATGTCTTGATTTACTTTTAAAATGTTATATAGTTAAGGTAGGTGACGAAATGATGAATAAATACTTTGGTATATTAAACTAACAAAATAAAAATAGTGGAAGACAAAGTCGAGAAATGGTGGCTAATTGTACTCAAGTCCGAATTCATAGTTTGAAAGTTAATGTTATAGAATAATTTGTCCATATCAATGACTAATCTGCGTAATATTTAAAAAACATTAGGATATTTATATTACGTGATTACGAACTTGAATCATATCTTTATTAATTAAAACAAAACAATGTTGTGATTCACTTACAAATAAATTATCAAAAAAAATTCTTTCGATGTACGTCGATCAAAACAAACGACAATTTTGCATGCCCAGTTGATCTTTGCTGGGGAGCAATAATGACTTGATACGTATAAAAAATAAAAAAATATTTGTTAATCTTAAGCACGAAACTTACAATTTTTATTGGAAAGAAATTGGTCCATATTTTAAAATTTCATAGAATCAGTTGAGAATAGAGATGGCTGAAATCCTAAACAACCCAATAATCCTTGTTTGTAAGGCAAGAAAGTTCTCTTCTTCATCTCCTGTGAAACTGCTCTATTTACTGTGTAATGCATTTCATGGGCTGAAATAGGAGGGCCCGATCTTCTTCTGCGGGAAACTGATCCGTTGCTGCTATCCGTAGACCGGAAACTCGAGTTCTTAACATCAATCGGATCCGATTTCTTGAATAAAGAATACTTCCTCATCTGTTCTTTAAGATCAGTTGCGTGGCTTTCAGATGCGCTTCTGAACAGTAACAGGTCTTTGATCTTCCATTTCTTGTGCCAAAACGAAGAAAAACCCGAAACCGAAGAGGGATTTTGATGCTCAGTTTCCTGATAGGATTCGGAATCGATTAACAGATCCGACACTCGGAGGGGAGACAAAGATCTGGTCGCTTTGTGCCTGGGTTGCGTTGAATTCGAAGAATTGTTGGATCTCTCCCTTCCTCTCGTGTAACTTTCTTCAAAGTCTTGCTTCCGGGTTTCTTCCAGGGCTGCCGCGAACGGGTCCAGGCCCGAGTCTTTCCTCCTGTGGCGTGGGGAGAATGCTTGTCTGAACGTTTTCTTGGGCGATTTCGGGGAATCCAGGGTGGGCTTGTGACTAGATTCGTAGTAAAACCTTGGAGGTGGCTTCAATGGCTTGATCTTGCCTCCATCAAAAAGCTCATCCGCCGACAGAGAGAACCTCTCCAGGTTCCCACTGAAATCAAACGCGAAATCTATCTCCTCCAAATCTTGTTCAGCATCGCCGTAGTTTGAAGAAGCAGCAGTACTAGTGATCAGCTCTTCTTTACTTCTCCGAATCCCAGACTTCTCCTCCCATTCAAACGGAACAGAGACAACGCCGCCATCTTCGGCGGCGTTGTGCACCCGTGGGCTGGCGGGAGCGCTGTAGAAGAAGGAGCCGAAGCGTTGAGGGCTGGAAGCAGCACTTATGTAAGGTGAAGTGGAAGCGCTGTCGAATTTGAAGTCCAAGTTTGGTGGTGGGTTCATCATCTCCATCGCCATATCTGTTGTTGCAGTGTGGAGATTGCAGCATCTTTTTGCTGTTGTGGAATTGGTATTTATATTTAAAATGATGGGGTAGGATTAGGAAAGGGGAAGGAAAGAAGGGTCAGTTTAATTTTTTGACTTGAATACTTGAAATGTGGGCTTAATATGGAATTGTCATGCTTCACATTTAATTTTCTTGATGGACACTACTAACCAATCATCTATCAATTTTATTTATCTTCCATCCATTTGGAAGCTTCATTGTGTTATATCACATTATTAACATAAAATTACTCTGTTACAATCTTTTTTAAAAAAAAATATAACACTAAAATTGTATTATATATCCAATTTTAAATGTAGGGAAATTATACTTTTCATGTTATGGGATCAATTCATAGTTTCAGTCCGGGGATATTTTTTCCAATTTATTCATTAACATTGGATGCCTTATCATTGTTAGTCATCATGTCACATTTTCTCGATGTCACGTTAGCACTTATATATAAATAGATGAAATAAACAAAAAAAAAATGCAACAGTACTTGAATAAATAGGTTCAAAAATAAAAACAAGTTAACTAGTATTTTTCCCTGTTTAACATGTATACGCCTTTGCATATGAAGGGGTGATAAAATTATGATTAAAGGTTGAGGTGGCTTAGAGTCTTGGACAAAAACGTAGCATTTACAAGAACAACTCTGATTATGATCAGAGTTAAGACTAACTCTTATTTCCAAGTGTTTTGGGATTATTTAAAGTAAACATTATCCAATCATTGTTATTAAATCGTTTACTTTATCCTGTTTTCAACCTTTACACACTCTGATTTACAAAATCCACAAGTTATTTTCAGCTCGAAAGCGTGATCAAGTTTCGTTTGTAGCATATTAAATTTCGCACAGAAAAATCAAAAGAAAAACACATACGTAACAAAAACAAAAGATTTTATGGGCCGAGAAGGTTGATCTCTCGCCGCACCTTCGGTTAGATGATGACATATATATCGATATTAAAGTATTGGGTCAGCCATATACAGCTGCAAGTGTCGTTAGAGAAATGCTTTCACATAAAATTATCATTACAAAATCCTAAATTGTGTGCTACGTCGTATGCCTTAGCACTATTGGTTTGAATTTATAGATAAGGTAGAACATCATCTTTTTATTTAATTCGCTGTGACGTAATTGATTGGCGTATTAATACGGTATTACATGTTTTTACAATCTAATTTTTAGAAGAACTGGGGTTTAATAAGGATAGATTGAATACTATCATCACAGAGTCTAGAGGGGATGAATAAACTCTTTTTAATTTTTGTGAGTTAAACGATTTTATCAAATCATCCAAGTTACCAGCTGACAGTAATACTTGCCTTAACTAATCTTTGGAGCAATAAAATAATTATATGAAATGAACTCAATCGAACACTGAACGATAATATGAAAACACGTGTAAACTGAAATCAGATAAGAGAATAAATTTGTTTCTGAAAGTTTGAAACTAAGATTCTACATCTCTCATTTTTCCGATCTGAAAGGATTTTCACTAAAAGACTTTGAGTAGAACACAATGTATCGTAACCATTCAGTCAGACATGTGAAATTGTACCAACGGAATTACAATTTTACCATACTTGAGTATTTTGACCAAAACATTCAAAATACCCATTTAACGCCCCATATTTAACACTGTGCCCAGTGTACCAAAACCGATCTTTCCAACGTGTTTTGTCCTCAGTCGCACGCACCTGATAAATTTCCTAGGGGGTCACCCATCCCAAAATTTTATTAGGTCAAGCACGCATAACTTAGGGTTTCTGAAGTGATGAGCTACCGAAAAAATATGCATCTTGTTGTTAAGAGTTGTACTAATTAAATTTGATAAGCCCCCCCAACTACACAATATCATGTCCGTCTAGTCTCGTAATCCCCCTCTCATTTCGGTATGAGATCGGTTCATTCATATGCCCCTTCACCTAAAAGCCTGTCAGGAGCCGCTCATTGTCCGTGTAACCTCTTGGCATCGGCGTGTTGGCATAGCGGCGGATCCGGATCCCGCTCCCGGGGCGCAGCGGAAGAATTTAAAAATTGTGTCCGAAATGGTCGATACACCTATACAATAATCAAAACATTCATAAAATGTTCAGAAGGTACCTTGATGACGTCTAGACGCCTGGCTTCAACCAATTACACGAGGGAATTGTCACTTCAACGGTTGAACGGCTGGATCGATGCCTAATTCGGTCCACGACCAGAATCTCAACAGCTTCGCCGGTTTGTACTAGAAAACCGACGAAAGTTTCACGGACGGAATCTCCTCGCCAAGATGGTCGGAACAAATTCCGACGGCGGCGACGGAGAAGAAGGGAGAGGGGAGGAGTTTGCTGAATAACTTTTGGTGTTTTTCTTTCTCACTCACTATTGAAAGTGTCTCCTCATTGCCATATTTATAGATTGAGAGATAGAGTTTGATTTGAACAAAACAGTGAACATTCGGTTCAATTCAAACTGTGAACATTCGTTTCGACTCCCTCGATTATGCTCTCATCATAATCCCGATCGATGGTCAGATATCACCGATGTGCTCAGTTTATACAACAGATCACTATGATGCAAAATAAAATTTTTGGACCACTAAAAACATTCGGTTCAATTCAAACTGTGAACATTCGTTTCGACTCCCTCGATTATGCTCTCATCATAATCCCGATCGATGGTCAGATATCACCGATGTGCTCAGTTTATACAACAGATCACTATGATGCAAAATAAAATTTTTGGACCACTAAATCTATATATGACAGGTTTACTCTCATTAGTTAAATATGGAAGTCCTACTCCCTTAGCTACTTTTAGGAAGTCATACTCCCAACCTTTCTCCTACTATACTCAACACTTTGAGTACCATATCCATACGGAAATTGGGAAACCAGTAATTGTGTGACCTTCAATGGTTCAGGGATACAACTAATCGTGGGCTCACAACATTTATGACTCCGAAAACACATTTTCGGACTTATCCATCGAATCATGGTAAAGCGTCTAGCAACATCGTGCCATTATCCCCTAGGTATCACTGATAGTGCCTGCAAGAACCAGTCGTTCGTGGTTAGCATACAGTACGGTCCTTTCAACTCAAATATCCCGATCAAATCAACGACCACTGGTAAATCGAGAGTCGCTAGAGATCCAATAACCATGCATACATCTTGGAGATCAAATAGTGACATCACATGTGTTACTAGGTAAACCCATTTACCTAAAACACATCTAGTACTTTGGCCAGAGATTTGTCACACTATTATCTCCTCAGATAGCATAGGATATCCACGCACAAGGGACGAGGGGTGAATCCTCGACAACGAAGCATCGACTCCCACATACATCGGGACCTCACCCAACCCCGCCACCTGATGACTCCAACTGAGTCGGTAAACGGGTCAAAGTGAGGCACCTAATCATGTAGAGTCTCAATGATGTTTCGAGTAATAAGGACAAATCTGTACAACCAAGATCTCGGACTTAATCCACTCGACAAATGGTAACCACTTGGAAAGTCCGAACGAGGGTAGTTCGATAGATCACCAGGTCACTATCCATCTATATGCTCATAACATCACTACGTTCCCTACTAATGAAACGTGGTACTTCGCATCGCAGATGCTAGTCTCAAGTTCGGGCGGCCCTTATCCTCTTTTGGACGGCCCAATCGACTGAGAACAAGTTTAGGATACACAGTGACTATTAGATGTGTTTCATGATAGCCATCAAATCCACTATCGCATCTAACGTACACTATAGTGCATTCAAGGTCTTTATCCAACAATTGTAATCATAATAATGAAGATAAAGAATGCCATAAAAGAATGCGAATTTCATAAATAAATATCATTTTACATAGGGTCAACAAGAACCCACATGCCATAAGTTGGCTAGTTGGGCACCTACTCTAACACGGTGATCACTACTCCCGCCCTCATTTGAGCCTTGGGCGTCACATGCCCACCAGCTTCCCCTTGGTTCATCCCCGAAGCACACCGTACTAAGAAATATCGGCTCTGATACCAACTATATCACCCCAATTTTACTATGCCCACTGTACCAAGACTGGTATTTACAGCATGTTTTTTCCTCACTCGCACGTGCCCTGTGAAAATTTCCAGGGGGTCACCCATCCCAAAATTTTCCCCGGTCAAGCACGGTTAACTTTTGGATTCTTAAGTGATGAGCTACCTAAAATAAGATGCATTTTGTTGTTATGAGTAGTAATAATTAGATCTAATAAGCTCCCCTCAACTACACAATATTATGTCTGCCCGGTCTCGTAACCCCTCTCATTCTGGTGTGAGATCGGTTCATTCATGTGCCCCTTCGCCTAAAAGCCTACCAGGAGCCGCTCATTGTCCTTACAACCTCTTGACACTGACGATCACTCCCCGCTCTCATTTGAGCCCCGAGCATCATAACTCAGACATAAGAGATCAGCTCAGAGCAAGAATTAGATCATAATAGAACAGAACAGAACAAAGCAGAACAGTTTAGATCAGAACAGTGTATAGGTCAGTGAAATCATAACATAATCAGTTCAGAGCATAATAGTTTAGAAAAGTTCAGATTTCAGATTAGTTTTAGAACAGTTCAGATCAAGAGAAGCTCAGATGATAAAAAAGATCAGTTCAGTTATTATCAAATGAGATCAGCTCAAAGAATCAGAACCGAGAAATTTAGAATAGAGCCTACAGAACAAAACAGAATCATCTCAGAACATAATAAAGATCAGTTCACATCAGATGAGAATAAGAGCAATTGAATATAACATAGTAGTTCAGTTCAACTGAACAAGAATAGTGTAGTTCAGTCATCAGATTAGGTTGAAGCTTTGCATTAGATCAGTTCATATAAAAAGAGCATTGCTTAATTTACGAGAACATAACATAATGGAGTTCGGATAGTGATCCGCACGGACTACTAGCTCGGCACGATCCACACGGACTACCAGCTCGAACGACAAAGCAGTTTGAATAAGCATTACTAAGACTGAATAGAAGAGGTTCAAACTGATTTACCGTATACGGCAAAGAGCAGTTCAGAAAAGTTAAAGATCATAAATAGCCTCAACTACTCTTGTACGAATAAAGGACGACAAATACACAACGTCAGAACTTTGCAGAAGATTTTTTGCAATGGCTATAAACTTGTACCAACGTTCATATCAGTATAGAGGTTATAAATACACCTGAACTAAAGATGAAGAAAACAATGGTGGTGCACGGAGTGCCGATTTGGATGAGAAAAGAAAATCAGCTATGCACCAGCAGATATCATCGTAATGTCCTGAAGATCAATTATGAAGACAACATTGTGTGAGGTTACATTCGAGTATTTACACTATATTAGATTACATCCTCATATATACATACATTCACTCACAAATATGAGAGTTGAACAAATCGTATTAGAGGAGTGAATGTAAATCAAATCTTTCAAATGTAGTCTTCACAGAGAGATGTTAAACAAATGCACATAGTGTTGAGTCTAGGAGTCTCAGTTTTGCAGTGTGGTAAGTACCAGCTGAGGTGGGTGTGTACAAGCTATTGTATAAACCAAAATATTCTAGTGGATCCTTCCAGTTTGGAATAAGGATAGCGTAGAAGCGATGATTTCGAACTTACATAAACAAATCTGATGAGTATCTGTTTACTACTTTTCTTCATTTCATGTTTTAAAAATATTAAAAATATAATAATAAGTTTAATGTTTATCAAAATTAAGATCTTCAGATGCAACAGAAAATTTATTTATACACTACTTGCATAAAATAATTACATATTCAATATATTATAATAAATAATAATGACAAGCCGTCAAAACGGGCTAACCCGCACCACCCGCCCCATCGTGGATCGTATTTAGACGGGGCGGGGCGGCCCGCCCATCTAGCGTACTTCTAAAGGTATGGACCGCCCCGTCCCACCACAGGTTGACGGGCTAGAGAGCCAACCCGTCACAACTAAAAATATTTTTTTCGAGTTTGGATTGTAATTATCATTTGAGCATCAATGTGTTCAATGATCATTTATTTTATTTAACTAGCTCCACTTGGTTTATTTTCTTCTAATTTTTTATGCAATTCGATTCACTTAAAATCTTAGCTTATAATAAAATAAAATAAATTACACATGAACTAAATTACTTCTTGAATTTAATTTATTTTTTATAATGGCACATCAATGGTTTTGCGATTTGAAAGGCATAAAAAAAATAAGAATAGCCCCAAATACAACGAAGTGCTATATTGACTACAGTAAAAAATTATTAAAAATATTCATAAAATAAATTTATTAGTTTACTAACCCGCGGGCCAACACGCCTCACCCTTCCCCGTCCTAACCCGTGACCAAAATAGGCCAGCCCTTTTTGATCCGCCTCCAAACTGACTATCATTTTAGTAACCCAACTCGTTTATTTTTCATGGCGGGACGAGGTAACCTGTTGTGCTTGACCCGTTTTGACGGCTCTACCTGTATGTTATCTACATCAACAAAATAACTACAACAATTTATTTTTAATGAAACATTATTGTTAACATGGTTTACTTGAAGAATTACCAATTTACAGTAAAAACATAGTATATAGCATTTTAATATTTTATATATATACAAATAACTAAAATTAATACATACCTTAGATCAAGGTCATCAAAAATAAAAAAGTTACAGAAGAATGAATTTCGACAACACTGAATAAGGTTTCGATAAAACTGAAAAAAAAGTGAATTTTGATAACACTAAATTTCGAATTTTGATAATCATGAGAAGTGAGAAAAATGTTGTCAATGGTCCTTTATATAGGAAGGAGTCCGTGGATATGTTAAAATGGAAATAACATCAATTCACTGGGTGTGATTAACTTTTTTTTGCCCTTCAAAAATCAGAATAACATCCTGCTAAATGGCGGGATAGCTTTTAAAAAAAGTTTATCAAGCCCAACGAAAGAGCGCAATCATTTTTTTAAAAAATAAAAGTTAGTCTCGCCGTCTCAGAAGGCGGGACTTGATTTCTAAAAAATATCACGCCTTCCTAGAAAATGTGATACATTAGTTTATCAAATTTTCCTCGTTCACCGTATTTTTTTAAATGATGAACAATAAAAAAACACGTAATAACCCATTTGAAACTTTTGAGAACCCCACATGAGGTTCTTCTTTTAGAAGTTAAAACAAATACAAAACAATTTTGTCCCATGTCTTCTCCTATTTTTCTCGAATGAACATTACATGATAATTAAGAAATCATAACAGAATGGTTGGAACCTTCCGTCTTGGTTCTTTTCTTTAAATTAGGAAAAGTTTGTTATCATTGGATTCTGATAAGACCGGATCAGATCGTGCCAGAGCTGCATGAGACCACACACGATTTGATTAGATATAAAAAACGAGCTGAAATAGCTCTGGTTCTTGAAATCGTTGAACACCAAGAAGTATATCAGATCTGATACAAAAAACCAAGGCGACAAACATCTGATATACTTTGTATTTGAAACTGAAAGCTGTTGGTTTTAAAACATGCGATGCACAAATTAATGAATGTAAGCTGAAAGCTATAAAGAACTCGTCTGAGATTTGTTTATCAAAGTTCGGAGCTGAATTTCCTACGTCTCCCCTTCTTTCGAACTGGAAGACTCTACTAGAAGACTTTGATTGTACAGCATCTGTACAGACCCACCTCAGCTGGGATTTACCCACTGCTCAAAGCTGAGACTCCTAGACACTTCTATACACCAGCTCGCAAGCCGTGTGAACTACATCACTAAGAACTTGTTTAACGTCTCTGTTCAAAGACTACACACGAAGTTTAATGTCTTTGTGCGAAGACTCTGATTGTAAATTTTGGTGTTGATTCACTCATCTAATTTATTCAGCTCTCGGCTCTCAAACATGTGAGTGAATCTGTGTGTGAGAAATATATCAATTAAAGGGTATAATCTCTCAAATGTTTCCTCACACACTGGGAAGTGCTTCTTCCAAATCTGATAAAGTAAGCAGTCGACATAGACGATTAAGTTCATTTCTGTTATTGTCGACTGCTTCCTATTCTCTTTTCTTCTTCCCATCAACTATTCATCATCTTCTATAAATAGCCTCTGAATTGATTTGAACGTTGGACACATCTTCTTAGCTGTTACAGAAGACTTCCGAAAAGTTTTGACATAGTTGTACCATGTGTCATTCGTCATTTAATGCGTTTGCAAGCTTTGTTGACTTCACAACCTTGATCAGACAAATTAGTTTATCTTCTAGTATTTTGAATAAAGCTATGAACAAACTAATTGATCTGAGTTGATCTCCTTCTGAGAAATGATACGAAGTTCGCTTCTGATCTGGCCTATTATGTTTTTCTCTCAACTGATAAGCTAATCAGATCTGATCGAAGCTTCGTTCTGATCAGTTCTATATACTGCACTTCATTTCTCACTAGTTCTCATCTGATATGATAAACTTCTGAATCTTGCTTCTTCTTCCTCTCAGCTGATCGCCTCTCAGCAACGAAGCTCCCTCTAAGTTGTTCTTGCTCTAAGCTGCTTCGTTCTTCTTTGATCTGCTCTGAGCTGCTTCGGTCTGGTATGTGCTGCTCTGAACTGTTTCGATCTTGGACATGCTCTGTTGTTCCAACTTAGACCTTTTGAGATGATCTGACCGATGCTCCAGTCCGTTCTGGTATCAGCTGAATTGCTCTAAGCTGTAATCTCATTTGCTTAACTATTCTGAGCTGCTCTTGTTCTAAACTGATCTGATTTACTCTGAGCTGATCTGTTCCAATCTGAATTGTTGAGTCGCTATTCTGAACTGACATGCACTTCTCAACCAAGCTCAACTCTTCTTATAATGTATAGTTTTCAGTAAATCATGAGTAAATTGTTAGATACAAACTAACAAGTTTTGTTTTCATCAAAAGTAAAATTTAATCTGTTACATAGATCCAACATATTAAAACACATAAAAATGTTACCATTTTGTGAATGATGTAGTTAAGTAGGGTATTATGGCCCATAACATGTAAATTAATTTTGGGGAAAAAGCATTTGTACGTGGACCATAAAAACATTTGACAAGGTAACATATAGAAACAAAATATGGGCAAGCTGTCTGCTCAGCAAGAATCCAAGATTAACTGAACTAAGGTCCAACGTCAACAGATTGGTCGGGCTTCCACAGAGTTATCTCCTTATATTTTGCTCTCAACACATAAAATCGAGCCTAATACGGTGTATATATATATATATATATATATAAACTTATAAAAAGATGACATTTTCCTAACGAGAGGTGATACAATTCAGTCCTCTGCTTATCCATCACTCGGCAGAGGCTTTCCTTCAGAAAACGATGAAAACAAGGCAGGTGCACGCTCAGGCTGGTAACTTGGTACAAAATGTCCTGCTCCATGAACGGTCACAAATGCTACATTATGGTATTCCACTACATGACCTCCCACCTTGTAAGAAATAAATATAAAGATCTAAGTTATCCAAAAGGCGTGGATATCCAATAAAGATTTTTCATAAAAAAAAAATATTGAGAAACAAACCCGATATATGTTCTTTTTTTACTTACCCCGCCTTGGTTGTACCATGGATACCACGGAATCTTGACTGACGCGAGCCTAGGCTGGAGTACTAGTGCTTGTGACTGGTATCACAAGGTCTATATCCCCACTACAGACTAATTCAAATAATGTCACTTAATGTTGTGAATGTAATGATATGACCTAATTTTGTTAATATTGAGGCCAAATCATGCAAGAAATTTAATCATGACACTTAATTTTGTACCTATAGATCCAAAATCTAATGCCACTAGCCATCAAGTCCTTAATGATAGGTAATACTGTGAAAGGGCCTCCCTGCCACTTCTGCACTTCAGGAGTATTCAAGTACTTAGTGTTCTGAGCATGGATCAAATCCAGAGACCTGTTTTACAGTTTTATTACATAAATTTAGTAAGTAATAGAGTTCCGTGACACAAGATAACGCACACGAAATCAGGGTGTACCGAGGAGGAGACGAAGAGCATAACAGAGCGTAAATATTGCAAGGGTAGACGTTGCCTGGAACATCTTATGCCAGATTTACATAATCTAGACAGACTTGTGTGACATTGGCGCCATACGACATGTTACAGTTTGCTATAATGCCCTGGTGTGTGTCCACATGAAATCAAACCCGCCTTTTCCTTGATCTTCATCGTCAATCAATGCATTCCCAATCTGTAAACAATCACAAACTTATAAGATTCTAGAATAATTTAGTTAGTTATGTTTTTCTATACAGAAGAATGTGCTTCTGGATCACACTCATGGTTCGGTTTGTGATTTTGCTGTTTTAAGAATTAAATCAGCAAGCTGAGACAAGTAATGACCGGCGTAACTCTCTCCGATTATGTAGAAATCTCGGGTTTTATACTCGGGGAACCTTTCCAGCCAGTTGACGAAAAATGTGTAGGAGTCCGCTGCTGTTTTCTTGTCTCCTGTTATATAGTCAGAGGACGTGTTTGAGTACGAAAATCCAACACCAGCAGGAGATTCCAGGAATAGGACATTTGCCACTGAATAAAATTTGTTCGAAATTGAGTCCGCTGCTGTTTTCTTGTCTCCTGTTATATAGTCAGAGGACGTGTTTGAGTACGAAAATCCAACACCAGCAGGAGATTCCAGGAATAGGACATTTGCCACTGAATAAAATTTGTTCGAAATTTTTTATAATGAGATGACAAAAACAAGAAACTGAAAAGAGAGAATGGAATACTTACAATTGTTCCAAGCATTTCTGTTATACCATAGAGTCTTCCCATCTGGATTTACTCGGAAGGGTCCGAGTTCTGTCAGTGCTCCGGCTCCAATTGAAGAGTCTTCCCATCTGGATTTACTCCATCTGCATTTCAAAATATTTCTAAAATTGTTTGGTGAAAAATAAAACGGCAAGTCCAAAATTTTAAACTTTTTATCTCGGTCTGTTCCACTAACCTCCATTTAGCCACAGCACTAAAGGCTTTGTAGACGAGTCTTCGGCCTCTGTTAACCAATAAAACAGGGCTCGCCCTGCAGCTAGAGCTGTCAAAATGGGTCAAGCACGTCGGGCTAACCCGCCCCGCCATGAAAAGTTGGCGGGTTGTGTTAGTAAATTGCTAGCCCGTTTGGAGGCGGGCCGAAACGGGTTGGCCCAAACGGATCACAGGGAGCGGGGCGGGTCGGCCACGGGGTTTTTTTTTTTTGAAAAAAAACAAATTCACAAATTGAACAATAATATATATATTTTTGAGAGCAGGTATATATTTTCTATAAGTAGTACTTGTGTACGTATATTTAACTAAAATGGAAATAAAATTTTAGTATTTTAACGTATAAATTAACTTTCTAGAAACCGATTACATAATTATAGAAACTTGACGAGGTGAGTGGGTCTTTTCACTCAACAACGACCGGTTTGATTTTATCTTGAATGGAAGAAAAGAGCAACCAGAAATTAAGACCGCAACAAACATTTTCTACTTTGCACCAATTCATCCTTCCTAATTTCCTTCTGTTCAACCACATAAAATGGTGCACCTTTATGCCAACCTCTAAACTTGCTTCAACTTTTTGGGAGTTCATTTATTTCATAATATTATATTAATGGACACTGTAATTTCTTGTTTCTCCCCTTACATGTATAAACCTACCACTCTATGCGATAAAATTATGTGGAAAAGAATGAATTAAACTAACTTCCGTGATGTAAATTCCTTTCACAGCACATATAAAAGGTTGTTTTCTTAGCCGATGGTTTAAAATTTTGAACTATGAGATGCCTTCATATGAGCAAAAAAAAAATAATAATAATTTTCTACTCGACAAATTCCTAGCGGGCCGGCCCGCAAGCCCGCCAACCCGAGGCGGGCCGGGCCGGGCCAAAGCTTTAGGGGCCCGCCCCGCCCCGCCCCATTTGAAGACGGGTCACGACGGGGCGGGCCGAGACGGGGCGGGCGGCCCGTTTGACAGTACTACCTGCAGCAGGATCGACTGCGAAAAGTTCACAGCTGGTTGACCAGGCAACGTCACTATTCGATCTGCATCCTTTAGTCCCTCCTGAGGTTCCACATATACCGGTGAATATTCAGTCGGAGCATCTTCAACGTCTTAATTTTCTGAGACTTTCGTCCTCCGAAAGTTGACGAATGCTTCAAGAATGTCTCGATGCACCCCGCCATAGCTTTGAACTTAAACCGATAGATACAGAACAGAAAGGAAAACTAATAGGAATTATAGGAACTATTCTGAGTATGTTAGCTGTACAGCGTTGTATAGCAAGAAAATATCAATTTCTAATATTATGTGCTTGATAAGGTGGTAGAGATTTTCTTTACTGTATGAGTACATTTACGTGCTAAATTAGTTTCTAATTTCTAGGACTGTAATACAATATATATGTGTGATTTCTTAGGCTTAGTTTGGGAGCTGGAAGGAAAAGAAAGGCGAAGAGAAAAGAAAATAAGGAAAGAGAAAGGAAGGAAAGTGAAATAATGTATTTTGTGTTTGGGAGTTGAAGAAAGAAAAGAAATGTAGTAGTATTTTTTGTTTGAGAGTTAGAAGGAAGTGGAAGGAAAATAGAGAACAATTTATTTATTTGACTTTTTTAACCTTCAATGTCTTTTATTATATGTTTGTACATTCAAAGCTACCAAGCATGAATTTATTCAAGACTTTAAACCACAGATCATGTATAATTCAGTTGAAATATTAACTTCACAAAAATAGGTATAAGACATGCTTGACATAGAGACGTGTACATATATGAAGTTTCACTTTCTAACACAAAATGTGGTCCTATCTTCATTGCTCATAGCATGCCAAAATTCAAGATTGAGATCAAGTGTCAATTTAGAAAAAATATTCTTGCACCTTTCCGTTGGACATCCAAAATATCCTTGCGCCTTTGCATTCTCTTCAAAATATTTTCTCATGGTATGAGAGCCAGGAGTGGGAAGTGGGAACATGAGTAGTGAAAAAAAGAGGGAAGTAACGCCTCAACTAAATTTACGATGTCACCATACTTTCTTTCGACAAATGATAATCCAGGAAACTTTATTAGTCAAGTTCAATTGAAAGGATAAAAATATGAGGAATGGGCAAGAGAAATAAGAACAACGCTTCGAGCCAAGAAAAAGTATGGGTTAATTGCTGGTTCAGTAAAGCAGCCTTCAGAAAATTCTTCGGAGCAAGAAGATTGGTGGACTATTAACTCCATGGTGGTGCCGTGGATATTGAACACAATAGAGCCGACATGGATCAACCATCACATTCATGGAAATCACAAAGGATCTTTGGGATGACATTAAGGAATGGTTCTATGTGGGGAATGGACCATGCAAACAACGAGGGATGACCATAGTGAATTACTATGGAAAATTGAAGAAGATTTGGGAAGAATTGGGGAACTATGAGCAAAACCCGATTTGCAAGTGTGGAAGCTGCAAATGCAACATTGGTGCAGAATTGGACAAGAAACGTGAAGAAGAAAGGCTGCATCAATTCTCAATGGATTAGATGATTCAGTTTATGGAATAGTGCATTCCAATTTTTCGAGTACAGAGCCATTATCGAGTTTGAATCGATCATACGCTATGATAATTCAAGAAGAGCGGGTTCGTAATATAACTCGTGGAAAGGAACAACGGAGTGAGCACATGGATTTTGTTGTCCAAACAGGATCGGCTTCAAAGGGCGAATGATAATAAAGATACGTCTACGGTATGCCCAAATTATAACAAGCCCGGGAATAACGCTAAGTGTTAGGATCGGAAACCCTCAAATTATGTGCATTTAAAAATAATTTGGTTTGGAAACAGCACGTAATTGCGATAAACTGGATCGTGGCAACGCTGGTTCCAGCACAGCGCTAAACCAACACGGAGAAAGACAGTGCGATCTGGTTGGTTAAAATCTTGAGCTGCAATAGCTCATGTTCTTGAAAGGTTTGTGCATTGAGATACAGATTGGGTTATGAGATAAAATTATACGGAAACAACCCAAACTGAACTCTGAAAATCGAAAGCTATTTTAACAACTTAAATATATGTGTATGCTATGCAATGCAGAAAGCTATAAAGAAATACGCTGCAATTTGTTTATGAAAGTTCGGAGCTGAATCTCCTATGTCTCCTCTTCTTCCACAATGGGAAGGATCCACTATAAGATTTAATTACAGCAACCTCAGCTGCAACCCGATCCGATCAAGCTGCAAGAATTCCTAGCCACCTATGCACACCAGTTCGCAAGCTGTGTGTCTAACAACACTTCTTTTACATCTCAGTGAGAAAGACTGCAAGACTTGTTTAACGTCTCTGTCCAAATACTACAAGGGAGAGTGTTTGATTTGATTCATTCATTTTCTGTTTCGCTCAACTCTCGTATATATGAGTGAATCGTGTGCGAGATTTACAGTGTATGCTCAATCTCTCGAATATAAAATCTCACACACTGGGAAATGCTTCCATCTAAGCTGGTTACTCGCTAACTTCCCATGGCTTGTATTGTCGACTTACTTATTCTTTGAAGCTTTCGGTCAGTGCACCAGCTCACACCTGAGCACTGAACCAGCTTGCACAACAGCTGCCACGGAGTGTGTAAAATTGCGACTAGCACTGCTTTGTGTTGTGCATTTCTCTATTTTGCGTTCTGTACTTGCACACGCACTCTCTTCACTATTCCGCTTTTCTTGTGATCTGCAATTTATATATAAAGCCTCTTGTGCAAATCTATCCGTTGGACACAAATGTGTAGTCGTTGAAAAGTCTTCTGACAAGGTTGTACTTTGTGTCCTTTGTCATTTAATGCTTCTGCAGGCTTTATGAATTTTACTCATTTGATCACTGTATCGAGAAGACAACACAACAAGTCGGTTTGAACACTGATAAGCAATCTTCGTGTAGCCTTGTGTTCAAATCGCTTTGCTTGTCGTTTTTTCCAAATCTGCTCTTGACTTCAGATAACATCTGCTCTGCTCGCTAAGCTGGTTTGACCTTAACAAGCTTAGTTTTTGTATGCCAGCTTGTCTTTGTTCTGGTTTGCACTAAGTCTCACTGCACTTGATCCCTGAACTGCTCTTGCACCAAGCTGGTGAACCAGCTTGGTGTCCTTTGCAATCTGGTTTCTCAGCTGGTGTCCTCTCAGCTGGTTTCCCTCATCTGTTCTGGTCTTATCTAAGCTTCTCTTGAACATTACTGGGCTCTGAGCTTGTTTCCCAGCTGGTTTCCTTCCCAGATGGTTTTTCTTTCACTGCAACAATCTTCCTCCATGATTCCTTTGGTATCGAACAACATGTGATCCTCTACACTGGACAAATCTTGCATCAGTGATTATATCCCTTCTTATTTGGATAACATCTGTTCTGATTCAGCTTTCACTAGATCTGTACTTGACCACTGATCCGAGCTGTTCTTCTCCTGAGCTGCTTCTCCTCTGCTGTATCAGCTTAGGCATCCCCCCAATGTTCCAGCTGGTATGTCTTCTATTTTACCAGCTTAGGCGTCCCCTCACTGTTCCAACTTTGACATTTTCGTATCAGCTTGCAGCTTTCTTCTAATCTGTAACAACTTGGTCCTATGGAGACTGATCGAGTGCACCCTAATCTTGTATTTATTCTTCTTCTTCATCTTTCACAATAAACCCATCTCTCCTAAGCATCCAGTTTGACTGACCTTCCTAATCTGGTCTTCTACACTGCTCTTGGAGACTGCACATGGATTTTAAGACCGTTAGTAAAATAATAGCAGGTTTTGTGTTAATCCAAATTAAGATTCTGATTTGTAAAAACAGATCCAACACTGAGTCATGTTTTAAGTTGATTGGTTATCCAGATTGGTGGGGTGATAGACCAAAAGGCAGCGGACATGGTTTAGGAAGTGGACAAGGAGGATCGAACAATCTACTGGCTCAGGTGGAAAAGGAGGTGGTGGACCAATTCGATCCAATGCAAAAATTTTGATGTCACAGAAAAGCAAGACAACCGAAACAGACAAAGGAGGTATGAGCAGACTGAGTAGCGAGCAATGGAACATACTACTTAATTTTTTGAATGCTCCGAAGGAAGGAATTGAAGGAAGATTGAATGGTACGTATAACACCATGGAATGTATAATTGACACTGAAGCTTCTCATCATATGGCAGGAAGACTTGAATTAATGAGCAATATAAGAAAAATGTTCATGTTGTACCGATTGGATTGCCAGGTGGGAAGGAAGCCATGATAGAAAAGGATAGAACAATTATATTAGATAAATCTATAAAATTGAACTATGTTGGTCCCAAAATATGGGGTACCAGATCGTAAAAACGCTTTGATACCAATTGTTAGGATCGGGAAATCGGGGGCGGTGTCCGTGAGTTCTCACACAACTCACATATGCTCTCACACAGCTTAGACATCACTCCCTTTAGTTGCGTGTACTTCAAAGTTTTTGAAAGTATAAACCAGCACGCAACCAAAACCGGATCACGTCAAGATGGACCAGCAACTCTGCAAGCTGGTCACAGTACTAAACCAGCACAATGAGAAACAGTGCGATCTAGTTATTTAAAATCTTGAGCTGCAATAGCTCAGTGTTCTTGAATGTTAGTGCACCAAGATACAAATTGAGTAATAAATTAAAATCATGCGAAAATAACTCAAACTGAACTCTTATAATCGAAAGCTCTTTAAACAGTTTTAAGCGTATTAAACAATCATGCTATGCGTATGAATGTAAGTGCAGAAAACAGTAAAGCAAATACGCTGAAATTTGTTTATGGAAGTTCGGAGCTGAATCTCCTACGTCTCTCCTTCTTCCACAATCGGGAAGGATTCCACTAGAAGGCTTTGATTACAGCGACCCTTCGCTGCAACCCAGTCCTACGACCAACAGCTGCAAGAACTCGTAGCCACACCACTGCACACCAGCCCACAAGTTGCGTGTGTCTAACTCACTTCTTTTACGTCTCTATGAGAAAGGCTACATACACTTCTTTAACGTCTCAATGCGAAAGACAACTAGACTTGTTTAACGTCTCTGTCCAAATACTACAATGGAGAGTTTTAATTTTACATTCTTTGATCTGTTTCGCTCAACTTTCGAATGTGAGTGAATGTGTATGTGTGTGTGATTTATAGTGTGTACTTAATCTCTCAAAGATAAAATCTCACACACTGGGAAGTGCTCCAATCCGAGCTGGTTATATGTTATCTTTCCATAGTTGTGTTTTCTTCTGGTTTTCTATTTTGTATTTGCACAACACTCTCTCCGCTTTTCACATCATATCTCATCTGTGCGTGCTCTTGATTTTATATCCTGATGCGGAGATGTTCAAAGCTCTCTTCTTCTCCTCTCGTTTGCAACCGCTCTTGAGCAACTCTTCTAATTTTCTCTTGTCATCTGCTCTTGAGCTGCTCTTCGCCCTCAGCTGTTGCCAAGATGGTTTGTCCTTAACCAGCTTGGTTTTAATCTGCCCCCAGTATCTTGACAGATTCTTACTCTAGCTGTTCTCTAAGCTGGTCTGCTTCAGAGTTCCTGGATCAATGCAGAACTGTTACATTGTACTTAACCAGCTCGCATCTTTTCATACCAACTTAGCTCTATGGAGACCGATCGAGTACCCCCTGCGTACAGATTCTTCCCCAGCTCCAATCAAGGGGCGTCTCTTCGAGCTTGTCTAACCTCTCACTAAAAATAGCTCGGCTCTGCACTTGAACACCACACTTGTACGTTGCACTTGAGCCGTTCTGCACTTCATCTCTCTGCACTTGAACTCTGCTCTTCTCTTCATCAAACTGGTAAACCGGTTTGATACTTCCAGCACTCTGGATCCCTGCAGAAACTTCAAGCAACCTATGTTGGACCAGCTTGGGCGTCCCCTCACCGTTCCAACTTAGATGTTCTTCGCTTGACCAGGTTGGACGTCCCCTCACTATTCCAGTTTGAAAATTTCCCCAGTTTTTCAGTCAAGTGCACTGCACAAGTAATATAATATATTAACAGATTTTGTGTTAAAAAACTTAGATTCTGATCTGTAAAGACAAATCCAACAAACTATATGGTCCTAACTTGAAGTGTAACTTGATTTCTGTGTCACAAATTATTGAAGAGACGAATTGCACAGTTCTATTCACTGACAAATTTTGTGTAATACAGGACCATAATTCGAGGATGCTGATTGGTGCGGGTGAGAAGCGTGAAGGGAATTGAAGGTGTGAAGCGTGCTAAGGCTTTGAAGACGGTGCGGAAACATGTTTTTGAAATTTGGCATCAAAGGTTGGGCCATCCTTCTAGTAAGATTGTTAGTTTATTGCAATTTGATGATAGTGGTGACAAATGTGCTAGTTGAAGTTTGTATTCGAGCAAAACAAAGTAGAGGAGAGTTTATGTCCAGTAATAACAAAGCATCTAGTGGCTTTGAAATGATTCATTGTGATTTATGAGGACCTTATAAAACTTCAACTTTTTGTGGTGCACATTATTTTTTTTACCATAGTTGATGATTATTCAAGAAGTGTATGGGTTTATTTGTTGCAAAAGAAATATGACGTAAGACATGAACTCTTTGCAATTTTATAGCATGCAATTTCATGGTAAGGTAAAAATAGTGCATAGTGACAACGGAACTGAGTTTACTTGTTTGAATGAATACTTTGTGGAGAATGGCATAATATATCAAACTTCCTGAGTCCGTAATCCTCAACAAAATGGAAGAGTTGAACAGAAACACCGACACATACTTATTGTGGCACGTGCACTTCGTTTTCAGGAAAAATTACCTATTGAATTTTCAGGCAAACTTACCCATTGAATTTTTCACCAATTGTGCTAGGAATGGATCAGATCACAGAAGTATTTAGATGCCACTCTTTAGAATCGAATAAAGAACAACACAGAGTCTAGAGGTAGGACTGAATTGTTAGAGTAGATGCCCAACTAGCCAACTTGTGGCGTGTGGGCTTTCATTGACTCTTGTACAAACGATCTTTATATATGATATTCGCATTCTTTTATATGGCATTCTTTACTTTCATTATGTGTGTAATGATTTACAATTGTGTTGAGTAAAGACCTAGATTACACTAAAGCGTATGTTATATGTGATAGTGGGTATGACGGCTATCATGAAACACATCTAATAGTCGCTGTGTAT
>KV011902.1:9303-30198 GCA_001598015.1 Dorcoceras hygrometricum
AAATGTCAGGCCTCGTGCTCACATCAGAGATCAACCACGCAGAAACAAGCGGAAGCAACTAAAAAGTGGTTAAAATTTTTGCTTTTGGCCTGACGGAATTAAAACATAAATTAAAATACACAATACTCAAATACTCCCAGTTTTATAAATCCACAACAGCACCAATCATACAAGTACCACAAATGCCCAACGGCTGAATACAACACAAGTACTAAAAGACTGCCAGCTATATAGATCTAAGCATCACCCCGAGACATCCTACCCACGGTGATACCAGTGCATATAGGTAATATACATAACTGGGACACTCTATCTGCCTCCTGGGGCACCACCAGCTGGATCAAAACCTCGACCAGCTGCAAATCCTGGGAAACCTGAAGAACAAACAGGCAAACAAACACAACAGCCCCAGAGGGACCTCGGGGTCAAACCCCAGTACGGAGAGCAACTAAAAACAGCAATGAATATCAAAAGATATAATGCTAATGCTATGCATGAGGGACAATGCAACAGTCGAAGGCTACAACCAAGAAAGGGAGCCAAGGAATTCAACAGCTGACAACAGATTCTGAGAAGAATGGTGGCCACTGGTGTGTGTGTGTACAAGCATACGGGAATTACCCGCTCATCTTTACACCACACCTGAATACCAGATGCATAAACAACTCAACCTGCCGTTGCCCAACTCATGAACTATGGTAGTTAACCACTCGGCGCATGAGGGCTAACAGACCAGCAGGGAGATGAGAGTGCGGTATTGCCGCTCGCCCTCACATCCTGGTAAGAAAACAGAGCAACAACAAACACGGCTACAACAGCTGAAATGAAAATGATAGTGCGTTTGCAATGCAACAACTGAACAGCATATAAACAACAGGCAATGCACACACAGCAAACAACATAATATCCATACCAATTCCAATCGTAATATAATTTCAACATCCGTACCTCACCAGCTTCTGAGCTACAAATACCACACACAGCTGCTACAACGAAGTTCAAGCAACACAGATCTGTCACCTACTAAACCAACACAAGCTACTGCTCAAAATCCGAAACACAAAACAACAGCAGCTGGGAGCTACAACTCCACCAGCGTTTTTCTACCTTCCTAACTCAACGGAAAGCTCTAACAAAGCTTAAAGGTAGAATTCTCACTTACCCCAATGAACTACCGGCACGACAGGGAACGCTTACACTAGCAAACTACACAAGGGAGATGTCTTAGCGATCCTGCGATCCTCTTCCAGATCTTCCAAAGCCTTTTAAAGAGGTATAGAACGAAGCGCCTTAGCAAGAAGAGTCCAACGCAACCACTCTCACTCTCGTCGGATCTGTCTACCACCGGCAATTAGGACGGATAAGGTTACTGTGAATAGTAACTAGGGTATCGCGACAATATTTGCTATCGGGAAATATTTCTAAGTGTCGGGGAAACAATAATGGAGAACAGCAGCTAAGTCCTCTATTAAATACACCTCTCAACAGCCGACAGAAGCAAGAATAGATTCCACTGACAAAACAGTCGTCATCGCTATTATATCAACCAACAGTTGAAATCTCGCATCAGCTTGCCTATCGCTAAACAGCGAACAACTAAACAAAACGACGTCACACCAACTTATCCAAAAGTTGTCGCAGAGGAACACGTCACCTCGATACCAACAGCTGATTCACAAACCAACAGCCGCAACGCATGAGATCTCTCAACACTGATGTCTATCATTCAACAGCTGATTCACAAACCAACAGCCGCAACGCATGAGATCTCTCAACAACTGATGTCTATCATAACCAACAGCTGGTACAAAGAACTCCACTCAAAACGCTACCGTTCCAACTTATCAAAACGACTTTGTTTTGCTATCCGCAATGAAACACGCTAATAAAACCAACAGCTGGTTCCTGCACACAAAACTTCGTCGCTTCAGTCTCTTAGCGCTCTCTGCTGGCCATCGCAACTAACATACCAACAGCTGATCACTCGCAACAGCTGGTCTCTCGCAACAACTGGATACATGCTAATACACCAATGACTGAAATCCACGCAAGCATTGCTGCTGCTTATCAAAACGCAACGACTGAAATATCAACTGTTGAAATCTAACGAAGCACTACTGCTCCAATTGATTACTACTGCTACTGCCAGAACGCAAATCTAAATCAAATGTCACCAACGACTGACTCAACAGCTGGTACTCAAACAAACATCTCCCACGCAACGTATGATATCTTTCCAATTGCTGATTCCAACAATTAGGCAAATTCGATGGTAACGCCAAGCACATCGACCAATAGCTGGTCCAAACCCGACCAACACCTGATTATGAAAACACAGGTCTCACAATAAAGAACACCTGAGGTTAGTTCTCCAAACACTTCGAGACTCGCAGTTGTATGACAAGTTCTTTAAATTCGAATTTTGGTTGGATAGAGTAGTGTTTCTGGGTCATGTCATTTCGGCCGAAGGATTTTCTGTTGATCCCAGTATGGTAGAGGCCATAGTGAACTGGTAACGTCCCAAGAATGTCTCAGAGATTTGTAGCTTTTTGGGATTGGCTAGCTATTATCGAGGTTTCATATAAGGATTCTCTAGTATAGCTAAGCCTATGACGCAGCTGACCCAGAAGGATAAGAGATTTTTTTGGACGGAAGAATGCGAGACAAGCTTTCAACTGCTCAAAGAGAAGCTAACTACAGCACCGGTGTTAGCTTTGCCTTCAGGTTCAGGAGGTTTTGTGGTAATTTCTGATGCTTCGCTTAGTGGATTTGGTTGCGTTTTGATGCAGCATGGTCGAGTAATCGCATATGCTTCCCATCAGTTGAAACCCCATGAGACTCGATACCCAGTTCATGACTTGGAGTTGGCAGCCGTTGTCTTTTCTTTGAAGATTTGGCGTCACTATCTATATGGCGAACAATTTGTGGTGTATACTGACCACAAGAGTCTTCAGTATCTCTTCTCCCAGTCCGACTTAAATATGAGGTATCATAGATGGATGGAGCTGCTTAAAGATTTTGATTGCGAGATTCAATATCGGCCTGGGAAAGTGAATATAGTTGCTGATGCGCTTAGCAGGAAAGCCCAAGTGTCGATGCTTGCATCGCTAAATATCTTGAAGGTCCATGAGTATCTGAGCACTACTGGTTGATGTTTTTATCCAGGTGATGACTATGTCGTGGTGTCATCTTTTTAAGTCGAGCCACAGATTGTTTCGGATATTAGGGTAGCTCAGAGAACTGATCCATATATCCATGAGCTAAAGTTGAAGACTCAAGATGGACAGCTGGAGGATTACTCTGTCGCATCTGATGGTTTTTTGAGATTTCGTGGCAGGTTGGTTGTTTCTAACCTGATTGATTTGAGAGAAAAGATCTTGTGAGAAGCTCACTGCAGTCATCATAGTGTCCATCTTGGTGCAAGGAAGATGTACCATGCCTTAAAACCGCACTATTGGTGGGCAGTTTTGAAGAACGATGTTGCTGACTTTGTCTCTCGTTGTCTGAATTGTCAACAGATTTAAGGCGGAAATGATGAGATCTGGTGGACTATTGCAAAGTTTAGAGGTGACCCAATGGAATTGGGAGCATGTAACTATGGATTTTGTGACCCATTTGCCTCGTTCCAGCCGAGGGTGTGATGCTATTTGGGTAGTGATTTATAGAAATTCGAAGTCAGCTCGCTTTATTCCCTACAATATGACGAATTCTTTGAAAAAAATGGCGAAACTGTACATCGATATTGTAGTTAGAATGCATGGACTGCATGTGTCCATAGTTTCAGATCGAGATCTGAGGTTCACGTCCAGGTTTTGGAATAGTTTACAAGCAGCCTTAGGCACCAGATTGGCTATTAGTATAGCCTATCATCCTAAACCAATGGCCAATCTGAGAGGACTATACAAACCTTGGAGGATATTTTGCGAGCTGTTGTTATGGATTTCAGTGGTAGCTGGCAAGATTCGTTGTCGTTGGTGGAATTTTCGTATAATAACAGCTACAAGGTAACGATTAGAATGGCACCGTTCGAAAAATTGTATGGTAGGAAGTGCAGGTCGCCTATTTTTTGGGAAGAAGTGGGGGAGAAGCAGCTGTCTTCTCCTGAATTTGTGCAGCATATGAGAGATCAATTTGATCTAAGTCGACCGCGTATGAATGCTGCACAAGATCGCCAAGCTAGTTATGCAAACCGGAGGCATAGGCCTTTAGAATTTCAGGTTGGTGATCGAGTGTTCTTGAAAGATTCTCCTTTTGGAAGTGTTATGAGATTTGGACACAAGGGAAAGTTAGCTCCTCGTTATGTTGGACCTTATGAAATTGTGGAAAGGATCGGTCCTTTGGATTATCGTTTGTTGTTGCACCCGAGCTGTCCTCTTTACACGATGTGTTTCAATTGTCTATGTTGAGGAAGTATGAGCCGGATCCTTCACATGTGCTACGAACTGACGAGGTAGAGCTAGATCGAACACTGAGTTATATTGAGTATCCCTTGCAGATTTTGGACAGGAAGGAGAAACAGCTCAGGAACAAGGCAATTCCTTTGGTGATGGTCCAATGGAGCAAGCATGGTAGGAAAGAAGCTACGTGGGAGTTAGAGGAGAAGATGCAACGTGAGTGGCCAAATCTGTTTCAGTATGCATCTAACTAGCTTCCATATATAGATTTCTGGATGTGTTGTTGTTTTCCCAGTTATCTTGAACACTGGGTAGCTGTGCTGTGAATTATTAGAACTGTTATGTTGGTTCAGTATTTTGTGTTCTTGGTTTTGTGGCTCTGTGATGCTGGTGTTAGATCAGTTTTATTTCGAGGACGAAATCTTGTTTTAGTGGGGGAGGAATATGAGACCTGAAATATTAGTGGAGCAATTAATTTAATTAATCGGGTTTAGCATATACTAGATCAGGCGTGAGCTGATCTCGGACGGGACAGCTCTGAGCTGGTATGCTTAGTGAACGTACGCTGGTTTGTGCGTGGATTCAGATTTGGACAAATTTTCGTAGAACGGTAAAATCTGGTTAGTTGGGTGCTTTAGAATTGTTTTCGCAAACCATTTTGAGTACGCTAAGTTGGATATTTGAAGCGGGTGCTGAAGCGACGTCGTTTGGAGTAAACAAGCTTTGAAGAGAGAAATCTGGTAGCGCTACGTGAACCAGTTCGGTTTGTGATTTGGTGTAGACCGGTTCCGGGTTTTCCAGATCTGGAGGTAGTGCGATGTCGTTTAACAACGCCATATTGGACGCTAGTTACCAGTAAGTCGTTAGGTGAGCGGGTAACGGAGCGACGTTGTTTTGGGAGAAACCAGATTTGAAGGGGCGACATCTGTTACTACTATGTAGACCGGTCGGGTCGTGGTTTTAGTGTAAACTGATACGGTTCATATGTACAGGCTGAGGTAAGATATGAACGAGTGTGAGCTGGTCATCCGGATCTGGGTTGCGATGCGACGCCGTTTAAGGGTACCCGTGTAAGCGCTAGCTGGATGACGCGTGTGAGTCGACCATGGTATAATCTTGGACAGTGCGTGTGATCTGTTCTGGATGTGAAGTCTGGGGGAAAACAGGATCTGCTAGCGGGTGCGAGCATCTAAGTGCAACAGCAGGTTAAGCAGAGAGCAGGATAGATGTTTCAGAAGTTTCAAGGAGTCATCCAATGAAGAATGACCTCTGGTTGAGACGAAGAACTGGATGGTGGTGCGACGTCGTTTTGAGAAACCAAATCTGGTATAGCGTAGAGTCATATCTGGTAAAGTGTTCAGATCTGAGCAGGTACCAGCTGTGAGCCCTGAGTGTCGGCGACTACTGTTCACCAGATCTGGGGGGATTGAGTTATATAAATAGATGAATTTGACCGTGTACTCGCCATTACTTCCCAACACTTAGAAAATATCTCTCCCCGTAAACATATCCTCTACTGTAGCGAAACCCTTACTATTCACCATGGTCGATTTCCTCCGATTCCCGACGGTAGACGATGCAACTTTGAGCAAGATTATTAGCATTGAGTTCCTCTTGCCAAGACCGTTCTTTCTATACCTCTTTTGAGAGATTTGAGCAACTGGAAGAGGAACGCGAAGAAGCTACAGTGTGCCATCGTTCGCATTCTGGTCGATTGGTTCTTCTGCTCAGGAAGTGCTTTCGAGTAAGTATAAGATCCTACCTTGCGCTTCGTTTAGAGCTATCTGTGGTGTGTTAGAGGCAGGATATAACTTAGTTGAGCTAATATCTCCCTGTTATGGTTTCTGTGCTTACGGTTCCTGAGTTGATTATTGTATTTGGCTAAGCAGGTTTCAGATTTGTGTGGTAATTTAGACGGCAGCTGGATTAGCAATGGAGACGTCCAAAGTTAAATCAGTTGTTCGTAATCAGGCGGAGGCCAAGTTGAACCAGCTGGAGCGAAGTGAATCAGCTGGAACGATGAGGACCAGCTGCAAGCGCTAAAGAAGGAAGGTGGACCAGCAGGAACACCTATAAGATGAACCAGCTGGAACATGAATTATGAAGTCTACTGGAGAAGTATCGAAGAAGAACAATTCAGCAGTAAGCTACAGTGTTCAGAAGTAGAAGAAATCAGCTGTTGGATTGAAGAGAAAAGAAATCTGGAATCAGCGATGATGACATCAGCAGTGATGTCATCACAATCAGCAGATGAAGAAAGACCAGCAGTAGCGCAAGCGCATATAAATCAGCAGATGCTCTTTGCGATGGTATGACCAGCAGGAAGCTACAGTGCAATCAGTCGAGAGCTTTTGAAGTTAGCGATAGCAAAACGATGTCGTTTGAATAAGTTGATACGACAGCGTTTTGCCTTCGCGCTAAAGATTCAGCAGATGGTCTTGCGATGATAAAACCAGCAGGTACTTCTTCTAAGAATGACCAGCATGAAGCTACAGTACATCCAGACACAGCAGCAGTGAATTATAATTAACCAGTCGAGAATATATAGCAAACAATGTCGTTTGAATAAGTTGATACGACATCGTTTGATCTAACCAGTCATTGGGAAATCCAGTCGCAAGTATTTCACGACCAACGACTGGACAACCAGCTGCAAGATATCCAGTCGCAGTATTTGAAGTTTCAGCAGTAGCGCAAAGAATTCAACGTAATCAACGCTCAAGATGGAAGAATCAATGGCTGAGATTAAGTCGTGCAAATTGCCTGGAATTAAGGGAACAAGATTTGTACTATTCTGGGAAATAGTACAATTTACAGAGGAGCATTGCACGCATTTGGAAAGACGACGATTTAACCGTAACAAGCGCAGAAGAGATTGGAATTTTTCTAACGGCTATATTCAAACAGAAGCTATTTATACGAGAAGATTTGAAGAAAGAAAGCGACGATTGTTGATGTTGCATCGGCATACACGCATCGTTTCCTGTTGTAGCTCATATATGTTAGCCGTTTTTGTTGTGCTAACCCGTGTGTACCAGGATGCTTGTTGAGGACGAGCGGCAATACCGTGCTCCTCATCTCCCTACTGGTTTAGTTGTTAGCCGCTATGAGACGAGTGGATAGCTACCATGCTCTCATGAGATTTGGCAACAGCAGGTTGAGTGATCTGGTTTATGCTCTGGTACAGTGTGTTGAGACTAGTGGATAGCTACCATGCTCTCACATGCTTCGTGGCCACTAACCTTTGTTCGTATCTGCTGACAGTTGTTGAGCTAGTTCTTCGAGCTCCTTTGGCTTCCTGATTCATTTTTATCGTACTGCCCTTGCATTCTTCAGCTCTCATGCATAGCACATTCGTTTATATATGTTGTTGTCTATTAGCTGTTTGAATTGCTTTTCGTACTGGGGTTTGACCCCTGTCCCTCTGGGGATGGTTGTTTGGTTATCTGCTGGCCGTGGAGGTGACTCAGCTGGAGGTATCCCGAGAGGTGGATAGATTGTCCTAGTTAATTATATTTTATATTTATGTATTATAGTTGTCTTGGAATAATGCCCCGTGCTGCTGTCTTGTACTCAGATTTGAGTCTGTGGTGATTTGGGATACTCGATACTTGTAATTGTTATTGCTTGTTGCTGTTGTTGGTTTTCGGTTGTTGTAAAATCAATATTTTAAGTATTAGTGTATCTTTAAATTATGTTTTTTTTAAGTCGGGCCAAAACGAAAAATTTTAGCCACTTTTTATGCTTCTGTGGTTGTTATTTGCGTGTTTATCTGTGTCGTGTGCACCGGGTCTGACACGTAAATCCCATATCACACATTTCTAACTTTACAAAGCTGTAAGTACTCGTCCAATCCGTACCTTGTAACAATCTTACCAAAATGCCTCAAATAAGCTTACAGCTAGCCTTTGGCCTAGTGGTAAGTTCTTGATCCTAATAATTGGTATCAGAACAAGGTCAGGGTTTCGGATGAACCAAGAAGCATTCTTTATACTTCTTGGTGGGGAGGGGGGGATTGTTGAGTTAAGTGTGCATGAATTAGAGAAGTACTGAGACATGTGACATCCTGAGAAGTTCTTATCCGTCAAGCTGCTGACGTTGGTCGCTTGATCATGGTTTGTCAGGTGGGATGTAAAAGTGATGTCAGATCTTAACGGGTAATACTATCTCTACTGGATAGATCCGACAGTAGGGAAAGGGTGAGCTGATTTCAAATGGATATGAGATAACACCAACAATTAGACATGCATCTTCCCGAAATCATGGGTCTAACAGCTAGAGCCTAACGCACATAATAGGTGTATTCCGTACTGCCACGTTATAAGGAAATAAAGTTGCACATTTGCTAACAGTTATAACTTTTGACCTAATGCTAAACGCTTGATCCTAACAAATACTGATCAATCTTAAATTTTGCTTAATTCTTTTTGTTGTAGCTACACTCTGATTCAATAATAAGTTCTATAACTCCCACGTCTAATTCCTGGCTAGGGGAAACCTCTTGTTTCATGAAGGCCAAATTATTCACTTTCTCACCACCAAATATATATGAACACATAAAAAATGGATAAGTTTTAATTTAATTTGAAGTGAACTAGGTTTATTTATTTCAATCCCGCGTATTCTCTATATTGAACCTTTGACTTTTGAATGGAGTTTATAACACGTTTCTAAAATATATCAATAATTTTATTCGAATCCCCATTCCTTCCTCGAATGGGCTACTATGATATTTCCCTCTCCTCCTCAGTTTTCAACTAAACTTAAATAAATTAAATGGCAGGAAATTAAATAAAACTTATTTTCTTTCTTATCCTATCCACAAAGCATGGGTCTGGAAAGTTGTAAATGTCTTTCTCACGAGTTTGATTTTGACAACTTAAAGCTTTTGTCACACTCATGCCATGCATGTTAACTGAAGCTTATATATATACTTTCAAATTTTATAGAATCAAATAAGTTTTTTTAAAAATTTAATTTTACAGCTACATATATTGAAATTCGAAATATATACATTTTTTTAATACTACTTAAATTCGTTTGAAATTTTAATGGATTAGATAAAATTAATTATATTTGCAAAGTGATGAATTAAAAATTGACATGTAGACATATTAGAAGAAGAAAAAATATATGTAAAGCAAATATTTGTCCTAACTCATCTTTTTATATTCACCTCACATTAGATTCATTTGAAAGTTTTCAATGATTAACTATTACATATTATTGCATGCGTGTAAGAATATTGAGAAGGTTCTTAGGAACCCATTAAGACAAAAATCTAGTATATTATATTATGTAGCCTTTATTCACTAGGGTTTTGGGACGTAGAATAGCTATTTAAAAAGGCTCTTTTCGAAATTCTTGTGCTTGAATAAATTTAAAAGCAACTTTTTATTTAAAAAATACAACAGGAACCTAGTTCCCAAAATTTTTTAATCAGAAAAACTCAACGATTTTTTTAAAATCCCAAATTTTCTCTTGAATGAATGCTTGCGCAATTTAAACAGTACTACGTGTTCGTAGTATTTACTTAACTTCTTGAAAGTGTGATCATTGCCAGGTCAATGTGAACACTGGAATTTAAAATTATATGGGAAAGTTGTTTTTTCCCTCCTCTATATTTGAAACTTATAACTAATTTGGTTTTGTTGTGCTATCGGTCCCTCCTCTATATTTGACGCTTAATGATTTTGGTTTGTTGTACAGTGCGAATTGAGTTTTAGACATTCGTTTGTGGTAATTTTGGCCATATGTTTTCATGTCTGTCATTTTGCATGAAATTGTTTACTTGATCTTGGACACATTAGGACATGTAAATAAAGGATTAAAATTATAGAATAATGATGATGATAAACTAAAATTTAATTCGCATACTCCAGAATTTGTAAATTAATTGGTGTCTCACATAAGTATAACATTTAGTTTTTTTCCCAAGCATTAATATTGATAAAGTGGCTTGTCAAGAATCAAAAGTTTCATTTTCTTGATTGCATATGGGTATTATTTAAAAAGAAAAAGAACAAAAAGCAAATTCCAGAGCATCCACTATATAATAAACATTGGCATGACACAGAAACTTATCAGCTTAATATTGAGCTCTCACATACAGTATCACTCACCTTTTTCCACATAGTATTTGGTCATTAAAATCCACATTCTTTCATCCCACACTTCTCTTGAACCCATAGCACATCATCAAGAGACATGTCTGGTGTTTGGGTATTCAAAAACGGCGTCGTCCGGCTCGTTGAGAACGCCGGAGAATGCAATTCCAAGAAAGTTTTGGTCCATCTTCCCTCAAATGATGTGATCACTTCATATAGTGTTCTCGAACGGAAATTATTGTCTCTCGGATGGGAGAGGTATTATGATGATCCCGATTTGTTGCAGTTCCACAAGAGATCCACGGTTCATCTGATCTCTCTTCCAAAAGACTTCAACAAGTTCAAATCCATGCATATGTATGACATTGTTGTCAAAAATCGCAACGAATTTGAAGTTAGGGATACATGATAATCATGTTTGATTAGGTCTTTCGACGCATATACCTCGTGTTCTGGGCATGTCATGATGTTCTATGAACTGAAGTTAGTGCAAGGGTGTGTGATTGATGTTGGAGTTCATTAGTTTTTTTTTTTTTCTTGAATTTTTGAATGTTAAGGTTTGGTGTGCATGTGAATGTTGACATAGCTAGGTAGAGATTAATGTTTGCTATTCATATGAATCTTGTGAAATTGGGGTTGTGATGCTTGCTTGGTTCTAGGTTAAGGTTGCCATTGTTACATAAAATCAAAGTTGTTCACTCTTATGATAATATCTGGAATGAAGTTAAGTTTGGTCTTAATTGGGGAACATATCTTTTTTTTTTCGTCCTCTCCTTCTAAGTTTTTTATGATTGTCCAGTAATTGACGTGCTATCAGATAAAAAACAATTTTGATGTCACATTATTTACCACTTCGACGAGGAATTAATAAAAGCTAAATAAACCAAAGTTACTACTTTAAACCAATACAAAAATTCTGAATACTAGATAACTAAAACCAAAACACGAAAGAAGTTAATGAACCGAAAAACTATAGTCAATTTTAGACCCTCTTTGTCACCTAACTTTGATGTTCATATAATTAATTTTTTATATACTCCATCCATAAAATTTAAGTATTTTGAAATTAAATTAAATTTGATTCGATTATAACCACATTAGACCTTACGTTTCTTAATTTTCTTTAATTATCTAGGGAAGTATTTTCATTATAGAAGACTTAAAAATAAAGATAGTTGTACATGTGGACCAAATAGAACACGTCTGGGAAAATCATACTTTTGTTCGTATAACTCGTATAATCCCTTTTCCCCCCAATTATCTGTCAATTTTTGTCTCAATCTACTTATTTTTCTATTTCTTAGTCTTTTTCACTAGAGTACAGAAGCAGCATATGAAAATGAAGTGTGGAATCGGAAAATACTAATGTAGCATCAGAAACTGCTACTTATCTAATTTCATATTGAAATTATAGGAAAATGACTAAATTGGGAAAAAGAAACGTGCAGTTTTGTTGATTAAAATTGTACTGACTGATAATATGGTTAAGAATGGAAATAATGCGAGTTAAAATAAAATCGTAATTTATTCCGAAACGTGTACCAATTTTGTGAGCATTATAGTATCTATTTCACACAGTTATATTAGAGTGTAACCAAATAAATTGTAACACATGATGTAAAATTATTTTCTATTACGATGGCTAAGTGGGTATATGTATGGGAAAAAGTAATGGTTGTTTTATGTTGGATTCTAACTGTAAAAACTCCCGTTTTGACGATAATGCTTGAAAAGGTTAACCCACACCAAATAAGAAATATACTTGTACCCAAATATTCATTTTGCTGTAGTCCTAATCATTAAAAATATACAATTAGAAAGCAAAATCTTTTTGATCAAGCTACATTATTCTCAACTTTCATTTTTATTCCTAAAGTGGTTCCATGTCATTTAAAGATTCGTCCTTTTTAGATCCCCAAATTAACAAGCTATTTAAGAGGAAGTAGTAAATTGGTATTGTAAATTTGCCGAATTTGGATTTTTAGTTCTCCGGTTAGTTACAAATAAGTTGGACGTAATATTTTTCTTTAGGTGTCAAAAAGGACTCATCGACCCAACCCAAAAAGAGTCAGAAACCCGACCCGATAAAGTGACCAGGTCGGATTGGGCCAGGTTCAAGTCACCGGAGTTAACAAAGATTATCTAAATTTTAGAATTTATTTTTTATATACAGTTATAAATATTGACAACATGTCTACTTTTTCATGTGCATGCTTGAAAATATATTTTTTATTGTATATTGATATTATAAATTTTCATCATATATTGTACTTATTTTGTTAAATTTTGATTTTTCAAACAATTACTTATTTTGTGTGGTAAGTAAAATGATAGGATCGGATCAGATTATAAACGTGCTCTGATATCATTTGTTGTTGGGGGAGGGAGAGGGTGAATAAACTCTTTTGAAAAAATTTGTTCTTTAAAATGATTTTTCAGACAAGTTGCATTAAAGTTGAATCCAATATACAATTTGATCTGTTTTGAGAAATAAAATAATTATGTGGAAATATCTCAATTAAATAGTGGACTAAAAAATGCAGATATATGCGAACTGAAATTAGAACATAGAGAATGAATTTTTTTCTGGAATTTCGAAGCAATGCTTCTACGTCTTCCCCTCTTCCAATCTGAAAGGATGTTCACTCGAAGACTTTGAATAAGATACATAATATCCAAAACCACTCAGCCGTACAACACCCGAACTAAACTCCTAGTATCTCAACTCTCAAACAACACAGACTGTGAAATATCAAATACAGCACGAAGGCTGTGAAACCAAATGTGAAAGGATTTTTGTGTAATCTAATCTGTTCAATACAAAGCCTATAATATTCAGCACTCAGCTAAAAAACTTTACAAAAGGTTTAAAATCAAACAATGTACAACACTCTTGTATAGATATGAGAAACATACCGATAATGGAGTTCTGAAAGTGAAACGAACCGGACTCTAAAAAATTTTTTTAAACATATGCGAAAGCAAACATAAACTCAATGTATGACTCGTTCCTTTCTAAAATATTTCTAAATTATTTTCCCAAAAATCTTTTAAACATAAATAAAGGAATATTAAAAAAGTTGAAACATTTAACGGAATAAATTCACTGAGTAAAAATGCTGAAAGTAAACATGTTTAAAAACCAATATCTGAAACTGTATCATGACAGACTAAAAACATAAAGGCGGCCACGGGGTACTGCTGCAACAGGCGCTCAGACGTCCTCACCGTCAGTCGGGATGTACTCATCGGCAGGATCATCACCTGCACCATTTAAACCTAGTGAGTCTAGAGGCTCAGCATGCTCTATCGTAATACATAACGAAGTACATACTAATAAAATCGCATACAAGCACATACTTGTAATTAAAATAACGTTAAAGCGTGAATGCGTGCATGATCTTAAAACATTTCATATCGTACATTTCATATCATAACATATCATATAACATATAAGACATGGCATAACGTAACCTGAAAAACGTATGAGTCGTATCAGTGAATGTGAGCGGGCGTATGACTGATCAGTCGTAATAACCAACGTACATGGCGATGTGGTTCACTCCGATATCACACGAGGATCCCTATATGTCACACCTCCTATAATTGTCACTTCACCATGTCGTGATCACATGGGTCCATAGGCCCTATAATCACCTAAAAACAGGGGATCCCCGGGCCCGGCTACCCTGCTAACTCCCATCATAGACTTTGCCACATCACTTCAATCCCTCGGATTTTAACTTAAAAAAACATGCCTGATCATTTCATAAAATCTCATGATGCATGAATTTCTTAAAATCATGTAATTTAAAACTTAGCTCGTTAATGTACTATTTAACATTTCCTTGAAAACGTTTACGTACAAAAATAATACATATATAAATAAATATACACTTACGGGCTTCTACATTTTTCTACTTCGGTCAAGGATTGATTCTGGGGCCAGGCTCACCATTTCTAGACCAAACATCGCTCTAAACTCTGCCGATGAAACGAATGTTCACCGTTTTTTCCCATTTTTGTCTATTTTCTTTAAATTTTTGATTTCTTAAAAAAATCAAGGCTAAATGGGGCTAATAAAATCAATTTCTTCTACATTTTTCTACTTCGGTCAAGGATTGATTCTGGGGCCAGGCTCACCATTTCTAGACCAAACATCGCTCTAAACTCTGCCGATGAAACGAATGTTCACCGTTTTTTCCCATTTTTGTCTATTTTCTTTAAATTTTTGATTTCTTAAATCAAGACTAAAAGGGGCTAATAAAATCAATTTTGACTTCTAGAAATCAATTTGGGACTTATTAAAATCGATTTGGCTTTTAAATTTGACCAAAGATTTTGACCAAAATTAAATCCCAAAAGTCGATTTTTAACTCCAATAAAATACCAAAAGCCCTAATTTTGTTTTGATTAAAATTAAACATAACTTAAATTATTTAAAAAGGTTGACTCAATTTTGACCTTCTAGCTAATTTCTTTAAAATTGGACATTTGACACATTAATTAAAATAACAGGTCCATAATTAAAATAACTTGACCCCATTAAAAAATATTTGACTCGAGACTCGATGAACTGATCCGGTCCAACCGAACCAGCCAAAACCGGTTCAGTCAGACCGAACCATAGCAATTTAAACCCTAAACCGAAAATCACACACACACGCAAGCGCGAAGCCGCGACCAGCCGCCGACATCACATCTGTTCTCCCTGCTCCAGCCACCACTGGCCGGAGCCACACCGGTTGGACCACCCCCAGGTCCAAGCGGTTCCAACGGTACCAGCCATGACCCCTATCGTGGACCACACAGGGCGCACGATCGATGGGAAGGTGGCGCACCGCGCTGCGTATAAAACACACAGCGCACGGTGTTCGTTTTCTAGCCACCGATTCGACCACTAACTCCCATATTAGGACCACTCCTAGCCCTCCTAGGACTCTCATGAACCTCCTGAGATCAAGCCATGACCCCTAAGGCAGCCTCTCGACCGAAGTCATGCAAAGAAAATCGAAAAAAAGTCATGGTGCTACATGAGGTATGCATGGATAATGAAAAAAGATGTATAGATTCGAAATAATCGCATAAAATCCAAGAATATTTTCATAAAAACCGAATACTATGATTTAAATGGCGAGGAAAATAATTGATATCACATGCCTGGGTTGAAGAAGACGTAGATCTGCGAGGTACGGACGTTCTAGACACGAGATCGGAGCGCCGCCGGATTTGGATCACCAAGACCCTTCAAAGTCTGAATATTTTCGAAAGTTTGTGTGCTAATGGAGTGGAGAGGACGGCTGGTTAGGAGGCTAGGTTTGTGTAAACTTGTGTTTAAGGAATAATGAAAGTGCCTATAATGACCCCTATGGATTTAAATTAAAGAAGTACAAGCTTGCCCATATAATTAAATTAAAAAGGTGTTTAAAACTCATACTTGGGTTTTAAATATTACAAAATTTCGAAATCTACGCCTTCTCATAATTTAAAATGCCTTAAAACTCAATATACCAGCCCGTATAGGTGAAAAATGGGTTCCCCTCCAAAATAGTTATAAAAATCCTAATTTTCAAAAATATTTTCTTAAAATAAAATAATTTCATTCTTAAAATCCCATAACTTAAAAATCTCAAAATCATTTTCATTCCGGTCGACCCTAATCTCGTCCACACATCTGTAGCTCAAGCAGGCTGAAAAATGACACATGCATAACATGCAACATAAAATCATAAATAAATCATATAAAATAAAATAATTTCATTCTTAAAATCCCATAACTTAAAAATCTCAAAATCATTTTCATTCCGGTCGACCCTAATCTCGTCCACACATCTGTAGCTCAAGCAGGCTGAAAAATGACACATGCATAACATGCAACATAAAATCATAAATAAATCATATAATAAGGCATGTAATCATTTAAAATATTTTTCCCCTAATCATGCACTCATTTCTACGTAGTCAGGAAAATTGTAGGCGTTACAACTCTCCTCCCTTATAGGAATTTCGTCCCCGAAATTGAGTACGTACCGAATAACTCAGGGTAGCATGCCCGCATATCGGCCTCGGTCTCCCAGATAGCTTAATCCTCCGAATGGTTCTGCCACCGGACCTTGACCATCGGAATACTCCGCGCTCTCATTCTATGCTCCTCCCTCGCTAGAATCTGCACCGGTCGCTCCTCAAACGATAAATCTGGTGCCAACTGGAGCGGCTCAAAATCCAACACATGAGACGGGTTCGAAATGTACTTCGCAGCATCGAGATATGGAAGACATTATGCACTGCCGATAGACTGGGTGGTAACACTACTCGATAATCCAGAGTACCAACCCTCTCCAAAATCTCGAATGACCCAATAAACCTAGGGCTAAGCTTGCCTCTCCGGCCAAAACGCATCACGCCCTTCATGGGTGATATCCTCACAAACACATGGTCTCCCACAGCCAGCTCCAGATCTCGTCGTCTCTGATCGGCATAACTCTTCTGACGACTCTGGGCTGTCCTCATCCTATCCCGAATCCTCGTCACAACATCTATTGTCTGCTGCACTAACTCCGGCCCAGTAAGCTCTCTCTCTCCAACCTCGTCCCAGTGTACGGGAGATCTGCATCTCCTCCCGTACAGCGGCTCATACGGAGCCATCCCAATCCAAGCCTGAAAGCTGTTGTTGTACGTGAACTCTACCAGCGGTAGTCTCGAGTCCCACGTACCCTGAAAATCAATCACACAGGCTCTCAGCAAATCCTCCAAAATCTGAATGACCCTCTCTGACTGTCCGTCGGGTCTGAGGATGAAATGTCGTACTGAACGACAATCTCGTCCCCAAGGCGGCATGTAAGGTCCTCCAGAACGCAGATGTGAACCTGGTTCTCTGTCCGATACTATCGAGACTGGTATGCCATGCAGTCTGATAACCTCTCGGATGTAAAGCTCTGCGTACTGCGTCATGGTGAAAGTAGTCTTCACCGGTAAGAAATGCGCTGACTTGGTGAGTCTGTCCATAATCACCCATATAGTTGTGAACCCTTTAGGACTCCTGGGAAAACCAACTACAAAATCCATCGTGATATGCTCCCACTTCCACTCAGGAATGGGAAGTGACTGCAACAACCCTGCCGTTCGCTGATGCTCCGCCTTGACCTGCTGACAAGTCAAGCACTCAGAAACGAATCTCCCTATGTCCTTCTTCATCCCTGGCCACCAATACAAGGTCTGCAAATCTCTGTACATCTTCGTACTCCCTGGATGGATGGAGTACGTCGATTCATGAGCCTCAGATAAGATCTTGGCTCTCAACTGACCAGTGTTCGGCACCCACATCCGGCCTCTGAAACGGACTATCCAATCCTCAACAGTGTACAGACCTCATCCTCTGTCCTCATCACGCCGCCTCCACTTCTGTAACTGCCCATCGGAGGCCTGCCCTCCGCTCACGAAGAGTCGGCTGAATAGTGAGCGCTGCTAAACTCGGCGCACAGCCTCCTGCATAAAGCTCTAGACCAAACCTCTCTATCTCAGTCTGTAGTGGCCTCTCAACTGACAAACAAGCCACCACTGTAGTATTCCGGCTCAAAGCGTCTTCCACTACATTAGCCTTACCCGGATGGTAGCTAATGTCACAGTCATAATCCTTCACTAACTCTAACCATCTGCGCTGCCTCATGTTCAGCTCCTTCTGGGTGAAGAAGTACTTGAGACTCTTGTGGTATCCGGCCTCTGAAACGGACTATCCCATCCTCAACATTGTACAGACCTCATCCTCTGTCCTCATCACGCCACCTCCACTGCTGTAACTGCCCATCGGAGGCCTGTCCTCCGCTCACGAAGAGTCGGCTGAATAGTGAGCGCTTCTAAACTCGGCGCACAGCCTCCTGCATAAAGCTCTAGACCAAACCTCTCTATCTCAGTCTGTAGTGGCCTCTCAACTGACAAACAAGCCACCACTGTAGTATTCCGGCTCAAAGCGTCTGCCACTACATTAGCCTTACCCGGATGGTAGCTAATGTCACAGTCATAATCCTTCACTAACTCTAACCATCTGCGCTGCCTCATGTTCAGCTCCTTCTGGGTGAAGAAGTACTTGAGACTCTTGTGGTCGATGAATATCTGACACTTCTTGTCGTACAAATAATCCCTCCAAATTTTCAGCGCAAACACCAATGCTTCAAGCTCCAGATTATGCGTCGGATAGTTCTGCTCATAACTCTTCAGCTGCCTCGACGCATAAGCAATAACCTTACCACCCTGCATCAGAACTGCACCCAAACCTCTCAAAGATGCATCTGTATAAACCAAAAACTCCTCGTGATCCACTGGCATGGCTAATACTGGTGCTGAAGTAAGGGCCTCCTTCAGCTGATCAAAGCTCTTCTGACACTCGTGACTCCACACATACTTCACATTCTTCCTGGTCAAGGCTTTCAAGGGCACTGAAATCAAAGAGAAGCCCTTGATAAATTTGCGATAATAACCTGCCAGGCCCAAGAAACTACAAATCTCCGCTGTATTCCGGAATCCCCCAGTTCTGCACTGCCTCCACCTTTGATGGGTCCACCGAAATCTCATCTCTCGATACAATATGCCCTAAGAAAGCCACCTGCTCTAACCAAAACTCGCACTTGCTGAACTTGGCATACAATCTATGCTCCCTCAAAGTCTGCAAAGCCGTCTGCAAGTGCTTTCTGTGCTCCTCCAAGCTCGTCGAATAGATCAAAATATCATCGATGAACACAATGATGAACTGGTCTAGATACTGCCTGAATACCCTGTTCATCAGATCCATGAAAATCGCTGGGGCATTCGTCAAGCCAAACGGCATCACCAAAAACTCGTAGTGGCCGTAACGTGTCCTAAAAGCAGTATTGGACACGTCCTCCTCTCTAACTCTCAACTGGTGGTAGCCAGATCTCAGATCAATCTTCTAGAACATCGAAGCTCCCTGCAACTGATCGAACAAATCATCAATCCTCGGGAGTGGAGACTTATTCTTCACTGTGACTCTGTTCAGCTCCCGGTAGTCAATGCACAGTCTCATGCTATCATCCTTCTTCTTCACAAACAACACTTGCGCGCCCCATGGAGAAAAGCTAGGGCGAATGAACCCCTTATCAAGCAACTCCTGAATCTGCTCCTTAAGCTCCTTCATCGCGGTAGGAGCTAATCGATAAGGTGCCTTAGAGATGGGCACTGTCCCTGGCCTCAGTTCAATAGAAAACTCCACCTCTCGCTCCGGTGGAACTCCCACTACGTCATCAGGAAATACGTCTGCATAATCCCTGACTACCTCCACATCAGATAGTGAAGGGCCTACTGAACCTCCCGAAGCGGTAACGCTGGCCAAGAATGCCTGACATCCATGCTCAACTAGCTTCCTGGCATGTAGGAAGGATATGAACCTGGGCTTCCGCGGCCTCCTAGATGCCTCAAATAAGAAGGCCTCCTGCCCTGACGGTCTGATAGAAACTGTCCATCAATCACGGCTCCAAAATCTGTCAGCCAATCCATGCCTAGGATGAGGTCGAATCCTGTCATCGGCAAAACGACCAAATCTGCTCTAACGCATGATCCTGAAACGTCATCGTCAGACCCTGCACGACGCTGGTCGTCGTCAACTCCTATACTGACAGAACCGTCACGGCAAGAGCTACCCCCATGCTCTCCGGAATAATTCACATCCTCTATGTGAATGCACTCGAAATAAACGAGTGAGTCGCCCCTGAGTCTAGCAAAGCGAGTGTAGTGACCCCATGTAACGCCTAAGAATTTTGCTACCTAAATCGCATGCCTTATCATTTTATTTAATTATTTGCATGATTATTGTCTTATGATTTATTTGACTTGGATTTCGAGTCATTTTCGAGTTTGTATTTGATGATGCAAGGCTGGAAGGAAGACGAAGGGGACACCGAGGTATTGAGGTTTTCAATGAAAATTATTTCGAAGCCGTTTAAATTGAGGGATTAAAGATTTTATTCTTTTAAATGAATAGCATTTTTGCTACAAGAATGACAAATTTTACACACACTTGCAACATTTGAAAAACAAATCTTCTTACCTTATCCCAACCCCATATTTTCGAAAATCATAGACTAGGAGGAGAGTTTATTTTCACCAAAATTTTATTCAATATTTCTAAGTGTGGATGAGTAGCACTTTATCAATTTAAATAGCAACTTTGAGTATTCCTTAAAAACACAACTCTTGCCATTAATCTACCAAAAATCCTAAATTACCCTCACTAATCTACCTAATTATTCCTAAATTGCCCTCACTAATCTACCACCCTTATACAAATATTTGCTAACCCTAGCCTCCCCCCCCCCACTGAAACTCACGCCCCCTCCTCCCCCAAAACAAAGAAACTCACGTCTCCCTCCCCCTCTCCCATAACA
>KV011903.1:16669-29845 GCA_001598015.1 Dorcoceras hygrometricum
ACCCAGATAGTTAGTAGCGATCCATTCTACAACGTTTATAACTTTCGGTTTCATTCAATTGAACCCCAAAACTTATGACTATTCCGTTCGTATTCTCTGTTTTGAAAACACTTCACTTCTTGTTTTCAAACTCTGTTTCAACACTTCCCGGGAACTTCACAGAATCACAGTTCAATATCAATATTCGTGGTGTTCCCAGTATTCGAATTCAATCTTATTTATAAGTGCAAGTCTCTGGTTCTGGTGGAATTTTCAACGCAATCGGTATGAATTCCACGTGTCATGCTGAGTATTGATTTCCCAGATCAGGATATACTCACACCGCTTCGAAGCCAGATTCAATTTCATACATATCGATTAACAGATTCCTCAACTGTTATCAGTCGCCGCTCAATGGTTCATATAAGAAATCCTACGATTGGATTAATCCTCTCAAATCCTCGCCTTCTGATCGCTAAAATCAATCGAGGAGATCAGCAGAAGTCTATTAGCAGGTGCCTTCTTTTCCTCTCGTTAAAATCAGCAGAAGAAATCAAAGGTTGTATTCGAAATTACAATCTCGAAACGATACCGTTCCACTAAACGAAACGACGCCGCAACGTTTTACCAGCAGGCAACAATATCTCTTGCAAAGAACCAGATGCTGGTTGTCGAATTCCCTTCAAAACCCATCAGCAGCTGGTTACGCAAAAATTACTCAAAACGACGACGCGTCAACTAATCTAGACGACGCCGTACTAGATATGCCACATCGCTACCAACTGCTGGTCAATCAGCAGGCATCCATCCTTCACAATGATTCAAAACCAGCAGTTGCACTTAACCAAACGACGTCGCTGCGCCTACAACAACCAGCAGTTGCACAAAGGAAACTCCTGCTGCTGGTTTCTACATGCAAAACAGTACTCGCCACGCGTCACTCCCTCGTGGATCCTTTCAATTGCGCGCACCAACCACCAGCAGCAACAATCTCAAATACAACGCAACTGCGGAAACTAGAAGTCAACACTCAAAAATGTTGACTAACACGTGTCGCTTCCTCGGTCTGTCTCGCGCTACCTGCAACATCGACCAGCAGCAACACGACTAAAACCAGCAGGTATATAAGAAAACTCCTGCAATAGTAATCAACACGTGGCATTTCTGCATTAACCCTTGTATTAGCACGTTTGCTGCCAGCAGCAATTCTTCCCAACAAAACTACTACCATTGACTCTCGTTGACTTCGTTACTATGGACTGCTGCCGACCGATTTATTTAATTCGCTTCGTCTAATTCCAACACTTAGCGGAATTCAACGATATAAAAAAATCCTCAACACACACAACACTTCTAGAAGAAATCCGATATCATCAGTTACCCTTCATCAAAATATATCATTTGAAAATCTGGAAATCTCGGAATTACTAATTCTCTTCTTAATTATTTCGGGCATTACACAACTCAAGATCATGAACGGGGTATCTCGTCTCATGGGGTTTCAACTGTCGAGACGCATAGGCAATCACATACCCGTTCTGCATCAGCACGTAACCCAAACCACTCAAAGAAGTATCAGAGCAAACTACAAAACCTCCAGAACCCGAAGGCAAAGCTAATACAGGAGCAGTAGTCAACTACTCCTTAAGCAACTGGAAACTCGACTCACACTCATCAGTCCAAAAAAATTTCCTATCTTTCTGGGTCAACTGAGTCATCGGACTAGCTATCGAGGAGAACTTATCAATAAAACGCCTATAATAGCCAGCCAAACCCAAGAAACTACGGATCTCAGAAACGTTCCTAGGTCGCTCCCAGTTAAGAACTGCTTCGACGTTACTTGGATCCACAGAAATTCCTTGCGCTGAAATAACATGACCCAAAAAGACAACTTTATCCAGCCAGAATTCACACTTGCTGAACTTCGCATACAGCTGTGAGTCTCTCAGTTTCTGCGAAACCAATCTCAAGTGCTCTTTATGCTCTCTGAAGTTCTTCGAATACACCAGGATGTCATCTATGAAGACAATCACAAAACGATCGATATACTCACTGAAGACGCAATTCATCAAATCCATGAAGACAGCAGGAGCATTCGTCAATCCAAAAGGCATCACCAAAAACTCATAATACCCATATCTCGTTCTGAAAGCCGTATTCGCCACGTCAGCGTCTCTGATCCGCAACTGATGATAACCAGATCGCAAATCAATCTTAGAGTATACAGCAGATCCCTGCGACTGGTCAAACAAGTAGTCAATCCTCGGCAAAGGATACTTGTTCTTAATCGTCGCTTTGTTCAACTGCCGAAAATCCACACACATCCTCATAGATCCATCCTTCTTCTTCACAAAAAGAATTGGAGCTCCCCAGGGCTACATACTCGGTCTAATGAAGCCCTTCTCTAACAGATCACGCAACTGCTCTTTGAGTTCCTTCAACTCAGCTGGCGCCAACCGATACGGAGATCTAGAAATCGGGGTTGTCCCTGGCACCAACTCGATACTGAAATCAATATCTCGTCTCGGAGGGAATCCAGGAATATCATCCGGAAACACGTCAGGAAGCTCTCGAGCAATTGAAACATCGCTCAACTCTACTCGCGATACTTGGGAAACATCCAAGGCATAGATCATAAACCCTGAATTCTCTAGCGACAACAAACTAAACATTTCCATGGCAGACACAAAAGGAATCTTAGGTCACAAATCAGCACCATAGAAATCCCATTGCTCTCCAAATTCAGGCCTAAATCTCACTACACCATGGAAACAATCCACTATCGCTCTATAACTGGACAACACGTCCATTCCCAAGATACATTCAAAATCTCTAATTACCAAAACAATCAGATTGGTCACCGACACATGCTCATCAAACCTAAGAACACAATCCAACACCACCTCATGGGACAACAAACTCATGCCAGCAGGGGTAGATACAGAGACAACATCACACAGTGGGGAAGAACTCAACCCACACTCATACACAAACAACTCAGAAATAAAGGAGTGTGATGCTCCAGTATCAAACAAAACTCGTGCAGGAAAGTCAAAGATAGCACAAGTACCTACAATAATCCTCTCAGGCATCTCAGCGGCTTGCTCACTCGTCAAGGCATTTACCTGAGCCTGCTGTGGTCCCGGAAACTGAGGTCTCGAAGGTCCACCAAACCTAGACGGTTCACGGGGTTGGAATCCTGATCGTTGGGACTGAGCAAAAGGTAACTGTCTCTGCTGCGAAGAACCACCAGCAGAACCTTACTGCGACTGATTCACTGACTGTCCTCCAGTCGGACACACTCGAGCAAAATGTCCAGGATGCCCACAGTTATGGAAAAGGCCCTGAACTCCACGACACTGCGAAGTCATATGACGACCTCCACACTGTCCACAAGTCACTCCTCCTCCGGAGCCACTGCCACCAGAACTCACTGATCTAGAAGAACTCGAGTTCGAACGCTTCTTAAACTGTTTTCCTCGGGGCTTGAACCTCTGACGATTCGACTGTTGCGGCACTTAAGGAGATTGTAAAGAAGGCATCGCATCCGGTACAGGTAGAAAACTACGTCCAGCTGTCTGCTGAACCTGATTCTGCACCTCCATCAGACTCTCCTCAATGTCCACTGCTCTATCCACAGCCTCAGCATACGTCGCAGGGGAACCAGCTAACACCCTCCGGAACAACTCGTGTCAGGCCCCGTGCTAAGCACTGAGGCATACGGGAGATACCTGCTCGTCCCCAGGCGTAGCATCACGAGTACACAACAAATCTAGAACACAAGGTACAGCTGACAAAGCTTAAAGGTAGAATCTTTACTTACCCCAAAAAGCTAGGATAGGATGCTAACAGACTAGAGAAGGGAGATGTCTCTGCGATCCTCTTCCAGCTCCTTCGCTGCCTAAGAAAAGGGTAAGAGACGAAACGCCTTAGCAAGAGGAGTCCAACGCTACCACTCTCGCTCTCGTCGGAGCTGTCCACCAACGGAAATTGAAACACAGAAGGTTACTGTGAACAGTAACTAGGGTATCGCGACAAGATAAGGTTGACGGGAAATATTTCTAAGTGTCGGGGAAACAATAATTGAACGCAAGGACCAAGTCTTCTATTTAAAGTCACAACTGACTAACTGGGAAACAGATCCACCGACAATATCAGCTATCTCAACTGATATCCCAACCAACAGCTGAATCTCGCATCAGCTAAATCCTTACGTCGATACCACACTCAACTAAATAAAACGACGTCGCAGAGGGACGCGTCACCTGCTACCTACTGCTGATCGACTAACCAACATCTGATCGCTCACTCAACAGCTGATCCGTCAATCAGCAGTTGGATACGCGCACAACCCAACAGTTGAGTCCTAGCGCTATACCAAAACGCCGTCGTTCCAACTAATCCAAACGACGACGTATCAACACCCGCTACTAAAAACACGCTGCTGCTCCAAATGTTTCATAGCGCCTCAACTAGTACGTAACATCTGAAAGCGATTACTCGTTGCTGATGCAACACCCGAACAGATGTCTCCACACAACACTTGATATCTTCACGCAGCTGGATTCAACACTTAAACAACTTCGACGGCTGCTCCAAGCACATCGACTCACAGCTGGTTTAATGCAGATTCTTCCAAACTCAAAATCTGATACAAATATACGGGTCTCACATAATTGGCTCCCTGCTTTACTTAACTGCTAGCAGACCAGACATCATGTTTGCTGTCTGTATGTGTGCTAGATTCCAAGCGGAGCCAAAGCAATCACATTATATTGCTGTAAAACCGATCTTGAAATATTTAAAAGGAACTTCCAATGTGAGTCTTTGGTAACCCAAAGACTCAGGTTTTCAACTAATCGATTATAGTGATGCAGACTATGAAGGATGTAGAGTTGATCGTAAAAGCACCAGTGGTACTTGTCAATTCTTAGGAGATCGATTGATTTCCTGGTTCAGTAAGAAGCAGACATCCATTGCAACGTCCACAGCTGAAGCAGAGTACTTAGCGGCTGAAGCTGCTGTGCTCAGATCTTATGGATTCAACACCAGCTTAAGGACTATGGCATTGTTGCTTCTGAAGCGCCTATTCTCTGTGACAACACCAGTGCAATCACGATTACTCAAAATCCAATACTGCATTCTAGAACGAAGCATATCGACATCAGGCATCATTTTATAAGAGACCATGTACTCAAGAAGGACGTCAAGCTGGAGTATGTGTCGACTGAGCAGCAAGTTGCTGACATCTTCAAAAAGCCTCTGCCAGATGCTAAGTTTTCTTATTTCAGAAATCTATTGGGTCTCTTAGAACTGCCCTGATTGTCTTTGCGCTAACAATTTGCAGGTTGAACAGCTTCTGGTTTTTTCAAATCTGAGTAGAACTGTTCAGGGGGAACATCGTGGAATTCAGGTTTGATAACAGTAGAAGCAGACATCCATTGCAACGTCCACAGCTGAAGCAGAGTACTTAGCGGCTGAAGCTGCTGTGCTCAGATCTTATGGATTCAACACCAGCTTAAGGACTATGGCATTGTTGCTTCTGAAGCGCCTATTCTCTGTGACAACACCAGTGCAATCACGATTACTCAAAATCCAATACTGCATTCTAGAACGAAGCATATCGACATCAGGCATCATTTTATAAGAGACCATGTACTCAAGAAGGACGTCAAGCTGGAGTATGTGTCGACTGAGCAGCAAGTTGCTGACATCTTCAAAAAGCCCCTGCCAGATGCTAAGTTTTCTTATTTAAGAAATCTATTGGGTCTCTTAGAACTGCCCTGATTGTCTTTGCGCTAACAATTTGCAGGTTGAACAGCTTCTGGTTTTTTCAAATCTGAGTCTACTGTTCAGGGGGAACATCGTGGAATTCAGGTTTGATAAAATATCAGACTTGGAAGGACCTCAGCTTTAGGGGGAACATCAGATTTGAATTGATAAGCATTGAGTCGGTTGAATGCGTGAAATCTGAACTTACTCAGACTTGGCGCATATACAACTGATGCTTATAAGTGGTCAGATCTGGTAACCTCTGCTGAAATATTAAATTTTTTTTGGGGCTGTGACGTAATTTATAAAATGGCGCCTATATTTTTACCATTTTACCCTCCTTACGATTAAAACTCAAATGATTCTCAAAAATCTTTTCAAATCTTGTCAAAAATTATTTTGAAAATCTTTCCAAAATCCTTTTCGCTCCATCGGATGATTGACACGTGTTGTCATCATACGAAAATGTCACATCTGTAGGGTAATGTGAACCGCTTCATTTTGCGATTTACTTTCCCTAGTTATATTACGGCAATTTGTTCTATCTAACCCTTACTTTGCAAAATTTACTACCTTGCCGTCTTGTGCTCTTGCTTTTCTTTGCTTACCTTTGCAGAATCTATCGTTTAGCATCTTCATCATATCACAATTGGCCTCTGCTTTGATCAACAACACTGTGCAAGTTTACTTTGCCTCAGTTCTAAGTATGGACCACGAAGGGATGGTTTCCATGTTCGAAGCACTGGTGGCATCTGGCCTCAGTGGCTTTCTAGGATGCTCCTCGGCCTTGTTCGAAGCTGCTCTGGTGGAGTTCCTTCACAATGCCTCTGTCAGGGATGGTATAGTTGTAAGCACGGTTACAAGGAAAGCCGGTGGCCATCTCAGAGGAACTGTTTGCTAGTACTTTTGAGCTACCGATGGAGGGTCTAACTGACTTGCATGAAGTGTCTCAGGATCTTATTCTTGAAGCGAGGCGTGCATTTTCTATATTGGTAAACTGATTAGTACTTCCTGTAAAAACGAGAGAGATGGTGTCTGAGTTTAGGCTGTTCAATGATATCTTGGCAAAATCTGTCACTGTAAAGGCTGTCCTTTGATTCCGTGACCCATGAAAGGTTCCTAATGATGACTGCTAGTTTTGGGGCTGCCTGTAAACTGGGAAGTTGCTGTTAAATTTCAGGATATGGTGACTCAGAGATGAGAGTTTCCTCCTCTGAAGATTCTCACCGCAAAAACTGTTGGCACGTATCTGCTCAAAAACAAGAAAATATATGTTGATGAAGATGAGCCAGTGGTGGAGAAACCTGGAAAGGGAAAAAGAAGGAAGTGTCTAAAGAAACGACCTCGCCCCTACTGATGAATCACCTGTTACTAAGAGGAAGAAGCCAACCGGGAAAGACACACCGGCAGGGAAATTGGCTCTTGTGACAGTAGCGCAAGAAGCTGTCCATATTCAAATGATATCAGCTGATACCCCTCTTGCTCTTAAACGCAAAACTTCAAAGAAGAGGTTGAGGCTGCCAGTAGGTTCCAATGATAAAATTGTTGAGCAAGGACCAGATGTGGTGGATGTTGTAGAGCACCAGATAGAACAGACAACCGCTGATGATGTGGATAAATTATTGATACAGTTATTACTGAAACAACGCAGATGGAAACAGATATGGAGGAACCATCGTTAACCAGATCTGATGATATAGCATTTGAGGTTACTGAGCGCTCGAGTGCTGTCAATGATGAGGATGATAATTTTGATGGAGCGAAATATGAAATCGCTAGGAAAATGGCATCTTTTACTGCACCGAAACAGCTTCCTCAAGAGCCTTTGAGATCTGGGGAGGATGACGACATGTATGGGTTTAAGCAACCAAGTAAGATAATTGAGTGTGCAGAAGCAGAGGAGACAGATATTGAACCAGTGGATACTGAGGAGTTGAGTCTAGCCAAGGATGTTGCGACCATGACGGAATCTGAGGACACAGGGTCCGTGAGCAAGGCTCTGGAACTCACTGTCTCTACCACATCTGATGAAGAGTCAATGTCCCTTGAAGATATTCTGAAACAGATTCCAGCAGATGTGATGCTGCCTTCAGTAACAGCCGTAGAGATTACCAGAATCAAATTCGCACATAGCATTGAGATTCGGGAAGTCCACGAAGGTGACTGGTACAAGGCCAGTCTCCCTCAAATTAGTACATCTGACAAGGGGAAGGCGCCTCTTGTTGAGGATACAATAAAAGGGCACCCGGACCGGGAGATGTTCAGTTTGATATGTGCAGATATAGACTTCCTTGTACAGCTTCGTGAGAAGGTAATAGCAGATGTTGTTTCGTTCTTTCATTCCTTCAGTTTAAGTAAATTAGCAGATCTTTAGTTAGTGAAAGGTATTATTGCCAAAGAGAAACAGTTGTTAGCATGGGCAGAGACGGATTCATTAGAAACAGCTGTGAGGCGGCGGGAGTTTACAATTGCCAAATACAGAGAGATGCTTCTGAGGAAATTCTTGGAATCCCATCGCCAACACAGCCCTCGACAGCAACTGATCTTCAGATCAGTGCTTTACTCTCCAGTGCTCATATCTTTGCAGTGGAGACACTAAACACACAGATGAGGATTCATGGGCTGAAGTGGGAACACATTTGCAGTTCAAGATTGTTTGAGGGAGAAAACAGAGATCGTGGTGCAGTGATTGCACGATCAAATACTTCCACCAGGTCTCTATGCTGGCTTCGAACCAAAACCATGGTTGATGGGTCTTGGTTATTCAAGAAGCCAATGACTTATGGCAGCGTCTGCCCAAGAAAACTGTCCCACTAACGATCGAATTGTCACCACAACGGCAATTCGTTGATACTCTTGCCCCCGTGAGTGAATTTTTCAAAGTGCTTCACAAACAATGGGCTGATGTTTGTATAGAAGTTGTACAGTTTTCTATAGTCGGTAGCTTGCAACCAGTTGGATCACACAATTTTTGCAGAGATAGTCGCCGTCAGTACAGTGATAGATATCGCCGTAGATGCCTCAAATTTTGTTGGTGTTTTTCGCAGAGGTACAGATGTACGTATGATTATTTCATATTCGAGCTCTTCTAGTTCTGGGTCCCCTCATCCAGATCCTGCCGTTTTTGCTAGTATCTCTCAGCGTCACCTGGATACAGATTTGACTTCACCAAATCCCAGTACTACGGATTCTCGTATTTTCTTCACTACAGATGACACTCCCATTGGGGTCGAACAGATTTTGATGCCTACTGCAGTTACCCCGTAGGATTTCACAGAACCATTGCACAGCTTCGCGCTTTAGTCAATCAGATGTTCAACTGAGCGTGTGCATATGAGAAATGACCCCGAATAACTCCAGGATATGCTTTTGATGGAGATTCAGAGCCTTGAGAAGAAGGTTACTGAGATGTTTGTACAATAGGACAGCCTCTATAGAGGTCTGTTTAACAATATGCGATAGGAAATTCAGATTCAGAAGTTCTCTCTTTCGCTGGACATTTTGGCTTCTCATCGGAAGCTCATCACTCAGCAGGCTGCCATTGCCACAGGCCTAGATGACATTAGAAAGGATGTTGATGAAACCAAATATGCCCTCTCGAATGCTATATTGGAATTCCATGCGCAAGCACAGGAAATTATAATTTCAGCAGGATGCCGTTGCCACAGGCCTAGATGACATTAGAAAGGATGTTGATGAAACCAAATATGCCCTCTCGAATGCTATATTGGAATTCCATGCGCAAGCACAGGAAATTTATAATAACCTTTCCTCTTAGTTGGGTGAACTTGTTTCCTACATCAACCGAGGTGGTAATGACAAAAAGGGGGAAGGTGGGAGTAGCAGCCGCGAAACACAGCCTCCTCCGAGTGATCGTGGAGGTGGAGACAGTAGGAGCGGTTCTTCAGGTAGAAGATTCTATAGAAGTGGTAGATACAGAGAGTCAGGAAGAGCTGGATACTGGCTAGGGGAGAAATAGATTTACTTTCAGTACCTTGTACAAATCTTTTGTACTTTGCTTCGTGTTGAATATATTGCAGACTTGAAGAGATCTACTTTTGTTTCTTTAAGTCAAAGGCTGCTAAGTTTTGTCATCACCAAAAAGGGGGAAATTGTTAAGATAAAATTTATAAGTTTTGATGATAACAAAAACAAAATAAGAACTGAACTTTTGTAATCAGATTTGGACAGTCATCGTGGTTAACAGTTGTGGCTCAGAAGCGAAACCCTTGGAACAATGTATTCAGATATCAGGTTGAAATTTTTGTTTCAGAGACTATCAGATTTGATTCTTTAGTAAAGAAATGTTCAGATATCAGTTATCGAGATAAGTCTTCAGGAAGCCTATCAGATTTGATTATTCAGAAATATTTCAGTTGTCGTCAAACATTCAGATTTGAGGGTCTTCAGAAGTGATTCAGAGGCTACAGTAACAGAACCAGGTATGTCGTTAAGAATTATAAAGATTTGAGTTAAGCATATCACATGTGAATAGACGATACAGGATTCTTCAGACTTGGAGTTGAAAGTATCACAAGAAGCAGTAGAGCTTTTAGATTTGACAGAGTGATAGTAGAGAAATATATCAGATGTGGTAACTCTGCGTAAGAATATTTCTCTTAGCCACAAAAGGAAAGAAAGCAGCATTCAGATGTGAAGTGCTACAACAGATGTGAGCTTCAAATCTCTTCAGCTGTCATCAGTCGATTTGAAGAAAATTACAAAGGTCAAAATGGAATTAAGGAAACAGGATCAAAGCTATCTTGAGAAAGCCACGCATTATGCATAATAATTGATACGCTGGCTACTCTATTTGGCAAGTAAAGTCAATCAAACTTTGACAACGCAGTTTACCTTGTGCATAGCCTAATGGAGATTCAAAGAAGATATGCAGAAGAATTCAAACTACTGACCGTTGAGAGTGAAGAGTATAAATAGTTGAAGTCTTCAAACAAAGAAGATAGTCGTGAATCTTAAATCTCTCGCTCAAAGCTTATTCTACATATTCAAAGCTCTCAACTTCTGGGGTCTACATATTCAAAGCGTCTCAACTTCTGGGATACTTCAAGCATAAAAGTATTCAAAATCCCATCTGTCAAAATCTCGAAGAACATTCCAGTGCTCTTTAGTGTTTTATCTTCGAGATATCATCTTCTGGTTCACTTTTGTGAATCGAGCTTCATAGAATAGAAACCAGAAGATTTAAGTCTCAAAACCATTGTATTTCATTGTTATCATTCAGATTGAGTCTGTAACGAACTAGCTATTTAAAGCAGTTCGAAAAATTCTAAGTGTTGTAAACAGTAGTTGCGTCTGCTGGTTGATTGGAGTCGCTAGGAGTTCACTTGGAGCGAGACTCGGTGACTGGGTGTAGACAGAAGCTGTGTGCATCAAATTCTTCTAGTGGAACCTTCCTGAATAAGGAAGAATGGAAGACGTAGGATTTGATATCCGAACTTCCATAAACAAATTTCTTGTCCCTATACTTTTACTTTACTGCATTTATTTATTATTACACTGTTCACAGATTGATCAACTTCATTCCGCACCTTATTTGTTAGTCGAGAAATCTGATTTTTGACTGAGATACCTTAAATATGACAACTCGGATTTAAGTTAAGCAAGACGCTTGTAAAAACTGTTTTAAGGTTTCGAAAATTTAAAATCCCAAAGGAGTTCATTCAACCCCCCCCCCCTTCTGAACTCCTAAGGCTGTTTTTCGATCCTATTGATCCTATCAAACTGATATCAGAAGTCATTTATTCAAGTGCACAACGGACCTAAGGAGAGCTTCTAAGCCATAAATTCTAAGGTTCAAGAAAATAATTAAGGGATCTGGGTTATTATCCCCGCATCCAAGCTTACGAAAGTTACGAAAATGAAAGAAAGTTACGAAAGAATTCTTATGTTTAAATGATGTTCCTTTAATCTCAGTTATGTACATGTTCAGATGTCTGCCTGCGTTAAATGACTTTGTTATTACTCAGATTTTACTTGCTGAGCCCCTAGGCTCATTAGCTTTTAAAATGGTGCAGGTGAGACAGTTAAGGGACAAGCGGAAGATGGAAGCTAAGACTGCTGGGTAGTGAAGTGTTTATCTATGGACAACGCTTTCCATGACTTAGATGTTGTTATATTTTATCATAGATATCTGTATTAGATCAATTGCAATAGTGGTAAATTCATATATAATTTCAGATGTTCTAATGTCGCTTTTGCAGTATATATATGAATCTATTTTCCGCAAAATTTCAGTACTTGGCGCCGAACGTGTGTAGTCAGTTTTGTGTTTGTGTTTCGAAATTTTCCAAGTTATAAGAAATACAGCTTATAACAAATTGCCGTTTAGCCCTTCTTTTTATTTCAAAATTCTATTTCACCCCAAATTCGTGACCCCGTGGGTTCAGGCGTCACAGCATGGTATCAGAGCAATGTTCCTGAGATAAATACATGCACTGTCAGTTGGATCATATTTCATCGACCGTTTCTCCAAAGTTATGAGTTTATTTTTCAGAGCGTTGTCTTTAAATTTTTAGCATGTTCTGATAATTATATGTGGTGGATTACGGGCTATAGATTATAAGATGTCATGAAGAGTAAGAGGTAGAAGAGGTAATCCCTTAGAGGAAACCAGTCCTGATAGTAATGCTAGTATCGCTCAACTCCTAAGACTGCTGGTAGATCAAACCGGCAGGGGTAATGGCCAATCTTCTAGCAGTAGAGGACCAAGCCATGATGATCCCTAAGAAAAGTTTAGAAGACAGAAGCCAAAGGAGTTTGGTGGTACAACGGATCCATTAGTTGATGAAAGCTGGATCAAATCGATGGAGGTTATCTTTGAGTACCTCCAGATGCCAGATTTAGATTGGACTAGGTGTGCTATCTATATGTTAAGAGATGACGCCATGATTTGGTGGGAAGGAGCTAAGCTGTCTGTGGATTTGTTGAATCTTACTTGGACAGATTTCAAACAAGTATTCTTTGAGCAATACTTCACGGCAGACAAGAGGTCTGAACTGAAGAGGGAGTTTTTGACCCTGAAACAGGGGAGTATGACTGTGCAAGAGTATGTAAGGGCATTTGAAAGAGGGTGTTACTTTGTTACTTTGATAGGTAATGACCCATAAGAGAAGTTAAGCCATTTTGTGGAAGGATTGAAGCTTATGTTCAAGATGAACGTTAGGCTATCTGTGCCCAAGACTTACAGAGAAGCAGTGGATAGAGCTCTGCGAATTGAAAGAGACTAGAAGGATGTTGATGAAGAAAGGCAGCAGAAGAGGCAGGCCTTTCAGCAGAAAGATCAGAGGCCCTTCAAGAAGCAGTATAAGAATCGACAAAGGCCTCAAGAGCAGAAACCTCTACCGATCCAACCCATTAGTGCAGTTCCAGCTAGCAACAGCAGAACCGTGTGTCCCAAGTGTCAGA
>KV011904.1:2462-14165 GCA_001598015.1 Dorcoceras hygrometricum
CCCTTTCAAAAAAAATTTATTTTTTTTTTTTTTTTTTTTTATAAAATTGTGGAACCGTCGGGCCGGTTCCGGGTTGACCCGGCGGGTCGCCGGGTCGGCCAAATCATAAACCGGAACCGGCCCGTTTTTGGCCATTTCCGGTCCGGGTCCGGGTCGAAACCCGTTGACCCGATTAACCGGCCCGTTGACCACGAGCCGGTTCCGGTTCGGGTCCGGGTCCGACCCGAACCGTGGCCAGGTCTATATATTGCTCCTCTTATTACTGACCAAATTAACTTTGAAATTTCAATTGAAATTCGATTTTATTCTGGCTGCAATTAAAAAATTCGTAGATCAAGCAACAAGTTCTAATACTGTCAACCGGGCTAACCGCCCCGTCTCACCCCGTAATGGACCCGTATTTAGATGGAACGGGGCAGGCCAATCCGTCAATCTAGCGGGCTCTTAAAGATATTGTCCGCCCCGTCCCGCTACGGGTTGGCGGGCTAGCGGACCAACCCGCCACAACAATTTTTTTTTCTGTTTTGGATTATAATTATAATTTGAACATTAATATATTCATTAATCATATATTGTACTTAATACGCTCCATTAGGATTATTTTAATTCTATGCAAATTTGACCACTTAGAATATTTTCATAGAATAAAAATAAATCAAATTACACATGGAAGTAAATTACTTCTTGAAATTTTTTTATTTTTTATAATGACACATTAATGTTTGTCATTTCAAAAACATCACAAAAAACAAGAATAACCCAAAATGCAAGTAAATTGCCAATTGACTCCAATAGAAAATTATAAATATATTAATATTTTATAAATTTTTATTAGGTTTCCAACCCGCGGACCAACACGTCTCGCCCCTCCCCGCCTCGCCTAAATTGCTATCTTGACCCATATAGAAATTTATAAAAATATTAATATTCTATAAATTTTATTATTTTTCCAACCAGCGGGCCACCCCGCCCCGCCTAACCCGTGACCTAAGGGCCAGCCCGTTTTGGACCGCCTCCAAACGGACTAGCATATTAGTAACCCAACCCGCCTATTTTCCACGGCGGGGCGGGCTAATTCGACGGGTTTGATCCGTTTTGACGGCTTTAACAAGTAGCGGAATAAATAATCTAATTCACTCCTATTTTTTAAGAAAAAAAATTATCTATGACTCAAGCCTAACCTCCATTTTTTTATATTTTTTTCCATTCCAAGTCTAAATTTATATTTTTTAAGTGAACTCCTTTTGTTGAATAGGCAGCAACGTTTGTACTTAATAAGTATACCAGTTCTATCACTGTCTTAATGTCGCAACTTCCTAACAAATATGCACATTTTTGCAATGCCTGAGTTTTGGGTCAATAATTTTATATGGTTAAACCACAGTTCGCGGCTCTAAACCAAAGCCATTAGCCATATTGCATTGATTAAGTTATGTTTAAAAGGCATAATTACTTGATACTATGATTTAATAATCAAGATTATGATTGAAGTGGTGACTATATCGACGTGCGCAAGCAATTGGAAAGTGGCTAGCTAAGACTCTACAACAGGTAATCAATTGTCAATGTAAAGGGAACGATGCACAGGATTTTAAATCTGAAGATATATTATGAATAATATCTTCTTCCCGTTTTTAACATCTTAAAACTCAAATCTTACCGATAGCATAAAATCCACACAACAGCCATAAATTTTGAATGATTCAGTTCATTCAATTTTTCTTATAGTTTGCTGTGTTATGTGATCTTGTGTGTCAGTATTGTTCCTGTGATTTTTTTAATCACTCTGCTAATATTATATAAACTACAAATTGTCATGGTATTTTTTAATAAGAAATGATATGGTGGGCACCATACATGAGCACCAGGCTGACGTGGCACTTCCTGGTGCTGCCACGTCAGCCTAGTGCCCATGTGGGGTGTCCACTATATCAAATTTGTTTTTTAATATATTATAAACTACAAATCGTACTACTGCAATTCTTGGGAACAGTTACGTGGATTTTCTTGTGTACATGTATATCTCGCAGGCAAAAATAAATAAGCTAGAAAGCCTCAATTATCTGTTCTCTATTATTTAAGTCAAGATCAAACAGGATGCCGATGTCGTTACAAAATTTAAAGGGTATATTCATGAATTTTGATGACTTGATCACGCTCCTATTGCAATTGGAAGAGTCGTAATTGATTAATTCCAGTCTTGATTTATTCATATTAAAATTTAATGTGAATAAAAGATGAAGACTAACTTGATTAAACTCTCCAACTACAACACTTACTTTATAATAATGATGGTTATGGATTTTGATCACCTCGTAAAAGGAAAGTTGATATAAGGCCACGAGCTGCCATCAGATCTGGACCTCGGGAGAAAACACCTCGAGAAACCACCAGGTCTGATTCTCGGGAAAAAATACACCTCGGGATAATACCCGATTTGGTCATTGGGAGAATACCCATAGGGATACCATCAAGTCTGGTCCTGAGGAGAATACAACTCGGGGTACCACATCTGATTATTATTGTTATTTATTTATGAATGTCATGTAAAATAATAGTGTTATAATTACCTTTTTATAATTATTATCATGAGTATATTTTTTGGTAATACTAACTGTGATTACTGATTTTATTTTTGTGTAGGAATGTGTACTGTCACAATACTTTTATACATAGGTGGTCATGTTATTACAGGGCATAATATTGTTCAATACAGTACTAGTGTGACCAATTCATCCGAGTATCATGATCTATTAGTTCCTTTGAATTGAAGGAAAAACTCCACATATTGTTAAATATTTACAGTTCCAAATTAGTTTAAAGGTATCATCCAAATTACTTCATGAACAATGGAACGTTAAAAATATATAACTTAGTTTCATAGCATTAAAACTACATAACATAATATCAGTTAGTAATATTTTATAGGATCGAAAGACAACTACATAACATAATATCAGCTAGTAATATTTTATAGGATCGAAAGACACCATATCAAAGTTTGGGGGTGAATAAACGCTTTCAAAAACTTTTGTGTTTAAAACTATTTTTAGAATTAGCTTGATTAGAAGATGACTCCAATACTCAATTTAATCTGCTTTCTTGAGAAATAAAAATATTATGCTGAAAGATCTCAATCAAGCAGTGAACTGTAAAACTGAAAATGAAAGGACAGATGAGAGTTTATTTTGTTTTCTGGAAGTTCGAAGCAAGCTTCTATGTCTCACATTCTTCCAGAAGGATCCACTACAGACTTTGAGTAAGTTACAATATATCCTAAACCGCTCAGCAGGGCAGCACCCAAATTGAACTCCTAGTATCTCGTCTAAACAACACGTAGGTTGTCAACAAAAATAAAAGGCATTTTGATTAATCTGATATGTTCAATACAATGCCTATTTATTCAGCACACAGTTGAAAATACAAAAGATATGAAATAGATACAATGAAAAGTTTTTGTAAAACAAAAGAATGAAGAAATTGAAGCGTTCACGACATGTTATCTCGTTGTGTTCTTTTGTTTCTTTTCTATATCTGTTGCGTTCTCTTACTTCATCCTTTTATACTCTTTAGATTCAAATGACAATAAATGTGTCTGGTAGACTCAACCGTTGAATCTTCTTGCTTGTATTTAATGAGCATTAAAAAACTTGTAACTTGGTCCGCACCGCTCCATTAAATGTTTACCAAAAAGTATCATATATGATATATTCTAATTGTTTTTCCTGAAATGTAGACCTACCACAGCCATTCTGTTATGATCGAAAAAGAAGCTCGGGAGTTCAGAAGGGGGAGGGGGGGAGGGTGAATGAACTCCTCTGCTAATTTTTAATGAAAATTGATTTCAAAAGATTTTACAGCTCGTTGCTAACCTCTAAGCTGTGTTACCAGCTTGGAGGATCTCAGTGATATGTTGTTGTCTCGTGTATAAAAATATTTATGCGAAAAGAACACGATTCAATAGTTGAACAATTAAATGCGTAAATGTAAAAGATAAAAGTCAGGAACTTGTTTCCGAAAGTTTGGAGTTTAATATCCCACATATCCCCTTCTTACACAATAGGAAGGTTATCCAATAGAAGATTTGATTGATAAAACTCTTGTAACAACCCGATCCGACAACCAGCAGCTGCAAGAACTCCTAGCACTCAACAATAGAAACAGACCGCAATCTGCTCTAAATACAAAGAACACAACTCTAAGCTGGTTTGCTATTCTAGCGCTCTCACTCTTTGTTTATGATTGTACAGTGTAAACTCAACACTACAGAGTATGTATACAAATGTTTTCTGACACAAAGAATTGATAAAAATATGCGTGTGTGTGTCACTTTCTGTCTGAGCTGGTTCAATAAATTGAACTCTGTTTTTGCTCTTGAAAACTTGGAAGTTCGTTGATTCAGCAGTTCGTGAGTTGTGTAAGCATTAGGTGTCTTCTGCTGAACTGCTTTTCCAATTTATACCCTTTGGAAACAACGGTAATAAATGTTACCAGTAGACACGTCGTATGTATCCAAAGTGAGATAACGGTGGTGTCTTAAATTCTTGTAATGTACACGTACATCTTCATTAAATGTTTTTCCTCTTTTAGCATACCCTGCATCGTCTTCAGTTCAAACTAATATCTGTATATCAGGGATTAGCTCAAACTAGTTCCAACGACTATAAATATATACAGAGTGGTCAAACAATTCACATCAATATTTACGAAACCTCGAAGTTTCTGAAATCCATTTTGCCAAGTTGTCTTTACTCATCTGGTTCCCGATCTGGTTTTTGCGTATAAATTTTCTAATTCAAGATAATCTGCTCAAATCTGCTTCTAAGCTGTTCCAGATATTGATCTTAGTTCACAAATATTTTATTTTATAGAACGACAAGCCTTCCTGATTGCATCTATCTCTTCTAAACGAATCTGGCTTGTCCTGTTGAACTATTCTGCTCTGAGCTATTTTCATAATTGAACAAATACAAACTATTCTGTCTGATCTGTTTTGATATTCTGCTCTTTTTAAACTGATAAACTGAATAAATTCTTGTTCTGTTCATCAGAGCTGATTTGTCTTTAACCAGCTTGGTTAAACCGCCTGAGCTGATTTGTCCTTAACCAGCTTTGCTCTGGTTTCTAAGTCTCTAAGCTGATTTGACTTTAACTAGCTTAGCTCTGTCTAGCTTAGCTCCGATCTGGTTTTTATACTCAACACAGTATACTCTATCTAGAACTGATTGATCCATCTCTGAGCTGATTAATCTCTTTTATTTATTTTCACCAAAACTTATAAATTCCTCCATCAATTTCCTCCTTTTTGGTGATGACAAAAATTATGCAGAAAAAGAGATTTTATTAATCTGTAACAAATTTACAAGAGAAATAAGCTAACACCAGAATCAAAAGAAAAACTAAGCCCGCCCTAGGCCTACAACAACCGTCTCTTTTTACTGCTTGGTCCTTCCCCCCTTTTTGGCATCACTCATTTCTTTGAAGTGATTAACCTTTCGGCTAGCTGCATCTTGACAAAATCCAGGTCGCTAGCAAGCTGCAGTTGATGCTCCATGAATTGACGAGCAAGGCCGGTTTCCAACGCTGTCTGGGAAGTTGACATTGGCTACCACCTGATCTATCTTCTTAGATAAATTTGCCCTTGGAGATTTCAGATTCGTGCTTCATATATGTCTGAGTATCACTTATCATATCAACTTTAGAATCCAGGGTATCGATGACTCTTTTCACCTCTTTAATCTCCGAAGCAGCAACAAAATCAGCTTGGGGTCGGGAAAAATTGATTGGCTGCGGACCAGCTTGGGAAAAATCTTCTTCGTCTTCCTCTTCGTTGTTATTATTTTCTCTACATGCCTATCTGTAAACCAGAAACAGGATCCTGATGATCCTCTTCATTACCTACTGAACGAGAAAACTATACAGAATAACTAGAACGACTTGAACTGGAATGGGAGGAATCAGCTTGAGTCTGTCGCTCATTTGCCTGCTCTGCTTCCTAAGCTGGTTCTCCTTGAGCCTGTTGCTCATGATCCAGCTGCTCATCTCCTTAAGCCGGATGCTCCTCTTCCTGAACCCGATGCTCCTCCTCCTGAGCCTGATGCTCTTGAGAAATCACAGCCTCTGCCTCAGTCTCCTCCACATTCTCAACAACACGACTAATTTCCTCAATCTGCTCCTGAGCCGGTTGCTCAATCCTCACAGTCTCTTCTGCCTCCGGAGCTGGTTTTTCTTCCTCATGAGCCCGATGCTCAATGGAAAGAATCCTCTGCTCCACTTCCTTGGTTGTTTCTCTGCCTCTGGATCTGGAGCTGTGGTTCCTTGATTGGAAGTTATGCGCCCCACAGTGCAGGTGATTAGTAGAAGATCATCTGGAGTAGAACCTGCCATTGAGGATTATGGAACCAGAAGGGGCAGCTAGCTAGATGTCGCAAAGCCCTGTGCTGCATTACGATTACCTTAAGCTCGCGGTCGAGAAACCGAATACACAAATTATCATAATTTGTAGACGGCTTTGCTGGAACAAAGTGAGCTCGATGCTCATCTACCCTCTTAGGCTCTATATGCAAAATGAATGCAGAGTTAAATACTCGCCTATCATCTGGCCTCGTGTCCTAAGAGGTGCAGAAGGGTTACCGATGACTAGCTCGGATGGATGATTCTTATTCCACCGGAAACCTGGCCTGTAAGAGGCTGATGATTTGTTCTGAGAGTCGATTCTAGCATCCTGTTCCCCCTGCAAAACCTGTTGGATTCTTTGGAAAGCCACTTGTTGATCTATCAGCTTGTGCATGTTCTCTCCCAGCTGGAGCACGATCTGGATCAGCTTGCGCATGATCCGGAACAACGTTGCTTGAACCGTCACACACACCTGGCACACCTGTTGCTGGCTGGTCCTGTACGGAGTCACCGTTAGTCAGATCAATGACTTCAATGTTACTTGGGACACCAGCTTGCGCAACATCTTGAATATCAGCGTTTGTGATTGGCGTGTCCAGTGCATGCTGGTCTCCAGCTTGGAATCTGTTTTGTGCCTCTTCGTCACTTGATTCATCCAGATTAGTTGACTCCAGACGAGAACACAAATCATTGAGCTTTTCAGCTGATGTTGATCTAAAGCTGGTTTTATCAAACACCACGTGAGTTGATTCTTCAACAATTAGCGTCCTATTGTTGAAAACTCTGTATGATCTGCTCACGGCTGAATATCCGAGGAAAATACCTACATCTGATTTGACATCTAAAGCTTTTAGATAAGTTGTACCATCGTTATGGATAAAACATCTGCATCCAAACACCCTGAAATACGAGATATCAGGTTTCTTGACATTTAAGATCTCATATGGGGTAACATTATGACGCTTGTTAATCATCGATGTGTTCTGAGTGTAACAAGCTGTGTTAACTGCTTCAGCCCAAAATTTCTTTGAATACCAGAATCAGCAATCATCGTTGCAGCAACTTCTTTTAGAGTACGGTTTCTACGCTCAGCTAACCTATTTTGCTGAGGTGTTCTTGCTGCAGAAAACTCGTGCTTGATTCCAGTGTCATCCAGATAAGAGGATATTTTAAAATTCAAATTTCCTCTGTCACTCCTTATCCGGTTGACACTAAAATATTGCTCATTTTGTAAACGTTTTAAAAGCTTGATCAGCTGTCGACGGTTTGATGTTTTTGAAAACAACACCCAAGTAAATTTTGAAAAATCGTCAACGATGACAAGGGTGTACTTCATTCCCCCTATGCTGGTTACGGGTATGGGACCAAAAAGATCCATGTGTAAAAGATCCAGCATACGAGAGGTTTTGTTGCTGCCTTTGTTTTTAAAGGTTGATATATGTTTTTCCCAGCAGACAGGCAGAGAAAACCTTGTCTTTTGAAAATTTTATCTTGGGCAAGCCATCAACTAACTCACGCTTACTCAAATTGGCAATAGTTTTGAAGTTCAGATGGTTCATCCGCTGATGTCATAGCCAGCTCTTAGAAGAGTCAGCTACTAGAAAAGTTTGTTCAGTATGAGGCTGATCTGATCAGTCTATTTTGTAGGTATTCCCTGATCTATAACCTACCAGCACGGTCAGACCCTCCGAATTTTGAACAGTGCATGTGTGCTTTTGGAATTTAACAGAATAATTGCTGTCGCATAATTGACTGATACTTACCAAATTGTAGCACAAGTTCTCAACAAGGAGAACGTTGTTGGCAGTAAAGTTACCATGGGTAAGCTTACCTTACCCACAGTGTTACCGTTAGAGTTGCAAAGGTGATTTTGGTTCCGTTTCTCATTTTGATATCTTCTAGCGCTTGGCATCTCCAGTCATGTGCCTCGCACATCCACTTTCCAGACACCACGTAGATTGCTCCAGCCTGGATACCTGTTGTTCCTGCAATCACAAATAAAACAGATTTGGTACCTTTGATTTATTTGGGTCCAGGTTTGATTAGACCTTTCGAAACCCACACTTGGATAATCTTAACTACTCTACCAGTAAGTGCATCAAATTATGTGTGTGGTTTGTGTGTGTTCTTTAATCTACAATGAGTGTATACGCAGTATATTTTCCATGTGATTTGGAGTTATTATTGTTGTCTCAGCGGCGGATCCGGATCCCGCTCCTGGGGCGCAACAGAAGTTTTAAAATTTGAATGCCCAGGAACGGTCAATACACGAAAATAATATCTAAACATACATAGGGTGTTTAGGGAATTTACCTCTGGCGACTAGGCGACTGGCTCCGACCAGTCTGCGAGGGAAATGACCCTTCAACGGTTGAACAACTGATGAATGCCCAATCCGGTCCATGACCTAATTCTCAATTCCTTTGCTGGTTTGCACTAGAAAAACCAGACAGAATCTCCACGTCGAGATGGTCGGAATGAATTCCGATGGCGGCGCGATGGCGGCGGCGCGACGGTGGGAGGAGGAGGGCGAGAGAGAGGGGAGGGAAGCTGAGGGGGAGAGTTGTCTACACAAATTGGTACGAATAAATGAATACCCCAAGGCCCATATTTTTAGATTTTTCATTGGTTTAAACCAGGTTAATGGGTCCAGGTCGGGCTAGCCCAGACCCTGTGAATATTGATTTCAAGTCCATCATTGTGGCTTCATCATAATCTCGATTGACGATCAGATCGGACCGATATGCATATTTTACAAAACTGAATATTATGTTGTGAAAACAATTTTTCAGACCACCTAATACAAAATAGCAGTTAGGCCCCTATCAACTTTAAGGAATATTTATTTCTTAAGAGACATATTTATTTCAATGTAGAATCTACCTTTTGCAGTTCACAACTGCTTGAGGTAATCCCAACAGTTACTCCTCCAATGCCTAGGCTTGTGGCAACGATGGAAAACATCATCAGACTTGTTCGGCTTCAGAGCCCTTGCCTTGGGCTTCTTGGTGGGCTTCTCCTCCTTCGTACGGGCAGAGCGTTTCTTACCCTTGCGTTTGGGCTCTTTCTTCGCAGATGAAGAAGAACCCAAAAGGAGGATGGGCCTATCCTTCTTTATGGTCCCCTCAAACACGACAAGCATGTTTATCATCTCTTCAAGGGTGTCATCCAGCTTGTTCATATTGAAGTTGACCACAAATGGGTCGAATACAACAGGGAGAGAGAGGCGAAGCAAATCCACAGACATCACATGTGAAAGCGAGATTTCGAGGCCCACTAGCTTTTCAATGAGCCCAACCATACGGACCCCATGCTCACGGACCGAAGTCCCCTCGTGCATGCGGATCGTCATGAGCTCCTTGACAGTGGTGAACCTCTCCGTCCGAGAGTTCTCCCCATACAGCTCCTTGAGGTGAAGGTGTATGGCAGCAGCATACTGTTAGAGTAGGTACCCAACTAGCCAACTTGTGGCGTGTGGGTTTTATAGACTCTTGTATGAAACGATCTTTATATATGATATTCGCATTTATTATGGCATTCTTTATTTTCATTATGATTATAATGTTAACAATTGTGTTGGATAAAGACCTAGAATGCACCATAGTGTATGTTAGATGTGATAGTGGGTATGACGGCTATCATGAAACACATCTAATAGTCACTGTGTATTCTGAACTTGTTCCTAGTCGATTGGACCGTCAAAATGAGGATAAGGCCGCTCGAGCTTGAGACTAGCATCTGCGATACGAAGTACTATGTTTCATTGGTAGGGAACATTGTGATGTTCTGAGCATGCAGATGGATAGTGACCTGGTGATCTATCAAACTACCCTCGTTCGGACTTTCCAAGTGGTTACCATTTGTCGAGTGGAAAAGTCCGAGGTCTTGGTTGTACTGATTAGTCCTCACTACTCGAAACATCATTGAGACTCTACATGATAGGCATCTCACTTTGACCCGTTTGCCGACTCACTTGGGGTCATTAGGCGGCGGGATTGGGTGAGGTCCCGATGCATGTAAGAGTCGATGCTTCGTTGTCGAGGATTCACCGCTCGCTCTCATGCGTGGATATCCTATGCTATCTGAGGAGATAATAGTGTATAAATCTCTGGACAGAGTACTAGAAGTGTTTTAGGTAAATGGGTTTACCTAGTAACACTCGTGATGTCACTATTCGATCTCCAAGATGTATGCATAGCTATCGGATCTCTAGCGAATCTCGATTTACCAATGGTCGTTGATCTGATCGGGATATATGTGTTGAAAGGACCGTACTGTACGCTAACCACAACCAACTAGTTCTTGCAGGCACTATCAGTGATACCTAGGGGATCATGGGGTGATGTTGCTAGGCGCTTTACCATGATCCGTTGGGCAAGTCCGGAATTGTGATTTCAGAGCTACAAAGGTTGTGGGCCCACGGCTAGCTGTATCCCTGAACCATTGAGGGTCACACAAGTACCGGATTCATGATTCCCGCACGGAAACTGAGCTCAATGTGTTGAGCACTTGAGGAGGATTTAGGGAGTGCGACTTCCTAAAAGTCAACAGGGGTCGAATTGCGATTTCCCACTGTTGAGGGGCAGAACTGTCATTTTGGACTAGGAATCTGAAAAATTGTTTTTCACATCATAACATTCAGTTTTGGAAACTGAGTCGATCGGTCCAATCTGATCGTCGATCGGAGTTATGATGAAACCGTGGTGAATTAAACGAGCCTAATGTTCGTATGGACCTGGGTTTGACCCAAGTCCATTGGGCCCGTTCAAGCCCATCTACCATCTTCATTTAATTAAGATGGATTAGGGCTTTGATCATAATTGCATTATACAAACCCTAGCCTCCAAATACACACACACGGCCGCCCCTCCTACTCGGCCGATCACACGCGCCGCCATCAGCCTCCTCCACGCGCCGCCGCCTCTTGCCGGACTTGCTCCGGCAACCGCGACGAGGAGTTTCCGTCCGTGATGAATCCGTCAAGTTTTCTAGTGCAGATTGACAGAGGAAGATTGAATCCGGTCGTGGACCTGATTGGAGGATCTACCGCCGCCTACCGTGAAGAGCCAGTTTTCTTGTAAATCTGGTTGGAGCCAGGCGCCTAGACGCCAGCAAGGTAGCAATCTATGAACACCCTATGTATGTTTGTAGATTTATTTTGATGTATTGAACACTTTTCGGGCAAATTTTTGTTTTCCGCTGAGCCCCGGGAAGTGGGATCCGGATCCGCCACCGTATGCCAACAGTGGTATCAGAGCACAGGCTCGGATCCTTCAATACATTGTTGCCTGAATTGCATGGATCTCA
>KV011904.1:21336-31863 GCA_001598015.1 Dorcoceras hygrometricum
TGATTCCCGCACGGAAACTGAGCTCAATGTGTTGAGCATACGAAGAGGATTTTAGAGAGTGCAACTTCCTAAAAGTCAACATGGGTCAAATTGCGATTTCCCGCTGTTGAGGGGCAAAACTGTCATTTTGGACTAGGTATCTGAAAAATTGTTTTTCACATCATAATATTCAGTTTTGGAAACTGAGTCGATCGGTCCGATCTGATCGTCGATTGGAGTTATGATGAAACCGCAGTGATTTAAGTGAACCGAATGTTCATATGGACTTGGGCCTGACCCAAGTCCAATGGGCCGGTTCAAGCCCATGATTAACTTATAATTATATGAGTTACATCTAGGGCTAATTAATCACACACTACACAACTAAACCTAGCCTCCATCACACAAAAGGCGCCGCCCCCATTCCTCCCTCTCGGCCGACCGTCGTGCGCCGCCCCAAGCGCCGCCGTGCTCCGCCGTCCGCCGTCCATAGGGTGATCGGACTTGTCGATCGTCTTTTCGAGGTGATTCCGTCCGTGGCAAAATCCATCAGCTTTCTAGTGCAGGCTGATTGGAGGAAGATTGAATCCGGTCGTGGACCTGATTGGAGGATCTACCGCCGCCTACCGTGAAGAGCCAGTTTTCTTGTAAATCTGGTTGGAGCCAGGCGCCTAGACGCCAGCAAGGTAGCAATCTATGAACACCCTATGTATGTTTGTAGATTTATTTTGATGTATTGAACACTTTCCGGGCCAATTTTTGTTTTTCCGCTGTGCCCCCGGGAAGTGGGATCCGGATCCGCCACCGTATGCCAACAGTTAGTGTCATTAAATTGTTGCTATCCAGTATAGCAGCAAGTGGATTTTTAATCGAAGACATGATATATAGCAGTTTATACTAAAAGGAAAAACAGACATGCATTACAGATATTTTAATGAAAAACGCTAATATATAAAATATGATCATTCAGTTTTATGAATTACCCTCACACTATTTTATAATTTCACCACCCTTTAATGAAATCGAGAAAGCCAGTTTTCTTAGTGGGTACACAGAGTCCAATCAAGAAATCACGGTCCCGAATAATATCAGCCAACCATGATCCTCAAAAGATAGAGCTCAATTGCAACAGGTGCAACCTCCATGTATTTACCTAACGTCCAGTAAGGAGCCAATAATATGACGTCGATTACTATCATGTGTCAAGACGACCAATCAATGTTGAGTTGTAATGGATGGTCGCCATAACGCCCCAATAATATGAGCCAACATCATGGGAGTTCCATCCAACTCACAGCAAGTGTCAATGACGTGCACATCTTTCCAACATACAGAACCCCCAATAATATGAGCCGGGTCCAGCTTAAGCTCAATACCAAATAATGTCATGCCCGGTTCTCAATCAGAGATAAAACACACAATAAACAACGCGGAAGCATTGAAAAAGTGGTTAAATTTTTTTCGCTTTGGCCTGACTTAGAAAACATACTTTAAAAATACATTGATATCCAAAATACTGGTTTTACAACAATCGAAAACCAACTACAACACCTACAACACGAATTATCATACAAGCATAGAGTGACTCCCAATCAACAACCAAAGGATCCATGATGAGTCTCTCGCTCAACATAGATACACTACAATATAACATGAATATACTATATATAACTGGGACACTCTATCCACCTTCCGGGGCACTACTAGCTGGTAGGGTTGGTTAGGTACGGTATAGTGAATTTTTTAAATCATACCGTATACCGTATCGAAAATTTCGGTATTGAAAAAATGATACTGATACCATACCGTTTTTTTGGTATACCGAAAAATCGGTATATCGAAAAATGCGGTATTAAAAAAATGATACCGATACCGTACCAATTTACCGAAATATCGATTTACCGAATTTATGTATCGATATTTCTGTATATATCGAAATATACATGTATACCGAAATATATATGTATACCGAAATATATATTAATATATATGTTTCGGTATTTTGATATACCAAAAATACCGAAATTTTTTAAATTTATACCGAAACCATTACCGAAATTATCGATACGGTTTCATACCTTACCGAAAATTTCGGTATACCGAATAAGCACGGTATACCAATATTTTCGATATTTTTCCCACCCCTACCAGATGGATCGACTCCACGTCCAGCTGAAAAACCATGATAACCTGAAACACACACAGGCAAACAAAACAACCAGCCCCAGAGGAACATGGGGTCAAACCCCAGTACCGAGAACAACTGAAAAACAGCTAATAGATAGCAACAGATAATATGCAGATGTTATGCAGGAGACCAAGGCTACAACCGAAGGCAGGGAGTCAAAGAATCTCAAGAAACAGCTGAACAACTGTGTTTGTGTTAATTTAGCAAATTGCTGGGCGTGCCAGGCGCTCGTGCGCCAATTCGTGTGAAAATGTAACTTCTAAAATATCAGAACGAAAGCAGGAACTAAATTTGACCGTCAGTTCTACTCTCCTAAACGATTTAACATCAAAAAATAAAAGGAATCAGACTGAAATTGATAGGAATAAACTCCTGACATACTTTGTATTTTCAACAAAAAGTAGGAAGTTTATAATGAACTAGAATTAATAAAAACAAAGATTGAAATGTAGAAAATTATGACAGAACTATGGAAATTGAAGTGCAAATTTGTGCAGAGAATTGTGCAGTGCTTTTTGTACAGAGTTGTTGATGATTGATTGATTCCTTGATGTCTCTGTCCATCGCCTCTTTTATCCCATTATGGGGAGTTTCTTCAATTTCCATGTTCGCACGATCTAGGCCATGGACCACTTTCACACGTTGTCTCTAACTGCTTTTTGGCGCTCTCACTCTTCATGGACCGGGTCTAATCAGTAATGGATTTGGGCTACAGATTTGGGCTACTACAGGTTTGGGCTTTTATTTTTGGCACAAAAAAATGCCCCCCGCAAGCATTTGGCTTATTGGGCCAATTGTGAGACCTGGATTTGTAATTGAGATTTCGTTGGAATGAATCAATAAATAGAGGTTCTGCTGGTTTAAGATATCTATTTGAGTGTTTGAGTTGCATTTTCGGGTTCCATTTCGTGTATTGAACAATTCTGGAGATTTGTTTTTTTTCGCATATTTGAGGTACCTGCTGGATGACGTGTCAGCTGGTTTGGAGAGCTAGCGACTGGTCGGTGGCAAAACAAGTCGAAGCGTGTTTTAGCTCGAGATTCTTGAAACGCCGTCGTTTGCGTGAAGTCTGGTTGCGTTGGTTGTGATCAGCAGATGCTTTAGCGTAGTTTCGTTGAGGGTTAAAACGACTGCGTTTAGATTAGTTGGCACGACGTCGTTTGGATGTTGCGTCTGGTACCAGCTGGTAGATCGCGTTTGAGTTCCTGCTGGTCGATCAGCAGATGTAGAGGTCAACGCGGGTCAACTTTCCTGTAGCTCGAAGAGTATGCGTCGTCGTTTCATTGTTGCGACTGGGAGTCCAGCTGCGAGTGAGTTTGGATGCTATTACTTGCTGCTGGTATTTCGCGAGAGTTTGCGACTGGATGACGTCAGTGGAGCGACGTCGTTCGAATTAGTTGCAACGCTGCGTTTTGAGGTTGCGACTGGAACCAGCAGAGAGAAGCGTTGCGTTGTTTTGTTCTTGCGACTGGATACTCAGCTGCTGGTATAGTATGCGACGTCGTTTGAGTAAGTTGGTGCGACGCCGTTTTGAGAACCAGCCGTTAGTTATTTTATCGATTGTTGGAGAAATCAACTGTTGGTTCTTGCGTCTGCTGGTTTGGGAAATTGTTGGTGTCGACTGGTTTTGTCGGTGGACAATTATTGGTATTGATTTCCAGTCGTTGCAAGTGCTATTTATAGGAAGACTTGGTCTTCGAATTGTGGTATCAATTCCATACTTAGCAAATATTTCCAGCCTTTCGTTCCTTATCTTTCGAACCCTAGAACACTGTTCAGCCGTGAGCTTTTCGGCGATTTCCCGTCGTTTCCGGTGGTTGTTTTGCTCGTGCGAAGTAGCGTTGGACTCCTCTTGAGAAGCTCTTCCAATTCATACCAGTTTTAGAAGCTGTAATTGGCTAGTCGAGGAACGCGAAGTTGCTGCCGTTCGAGTGTTGCGTCGATTTGGTAGAGCTACGTTCTGGTTTTCGATGAGACCTTGTTCCTAGCCATAGTTTTTTTAAGATTTCTATGTAATTGTTGAGGTATATGGAGCAGCTGGTCGAGTGAGGCTCCCAGCCGTGAGCTTGATTAGCAACCTGTTAGATTTACGTTGTGTATGTCGTGTGTTTAACAGGCTTTTACCAGAGTCTTCGGGATTTCTCGCAGGGTTAGTTGTTGCTCAGTATAAGGTACGGATTTGAGCTTGTTTTACAGCGAAGTTATGGCTTGGATGAATTGTGGTCGCTGGTATGTGGAATTGTTTGTTGTTGTACCCGTAGGGGAATATGATACATGTTTGAATTATGTATACTTTATTGTTGATTGTTTATGATTTGGGAAACTTATTTTAAGTATCGTTGTATTTTAAATTATATGTTTAAAACCGTCGGGCCTAAAAGCGAAAATTTTACCCACTTTTTGATAGCTTCCGCATGTGTTTATCTGTTGTGAGCACGAGGCCTGACACCAATTGCTTTTATAAATAAGAGTTTTGGTTCCCACATCCCACTTGTTTGAAGCTTAATTGTTGAAGCCCAATTGTTGAAGCCCACTTACTAGTTTGAGTCGTATTTTCATGAGAAAGAAACCAGAAACTAATCTGAGTTCAAATCTGCACAGTACCTCACTGTCCCGCTCTTCTATTTGCTTCAAGCTTTAATCCTTTTCTCTCATCCTCTTGTATTCACGTCACTGCAACTCATACCCCACCCAATAGGCCTATCTTAAAAGGACAAAGTTTCTTGAAGCATCAATTAGAAAGCTATTTAGGCAGAAAAAGTTGCTGGGAGTTTTCACCATTATTGACACTAATTTTCTCCCCTTCTAGATTAGATTCAAATTTCGGCTCATCAGATTCCTTCACCGGTGGAGCAGAGGTTGCCATGAGAGAAAAGCTCACAAAATTCATTCTGAAAAACACTCCTGAGACAAAGAAAGGATCAAAGGACAAGAATAATTGAAGAAATTTAAGAAAAAAACTGCTAAGAAAAAGGGTTCAGCCAGTAGTTTGAAGGATACAACCCCAAAAGCGCCCAACAAGAAGAAGGAAGATGAGAATGCAGGCGTTGTTACTGTTGCTGCTCTGTATGATTCAATAGCTCTTGAAAGCTTGTCCTCCTTCAACTTGAAATGTTGAAGAATCTGATTGCTAGCTTCATCAAACTGATATCTTTCTTCCCTGGTATTCTGAAGTCGTCCATGAGCAGAAGTCAATGCATTAATAACCTTTTTCAGCTCCGCTTCAAGTTTGTCCTTTTTCCTTTCAAGTGCTTCAATTTCAGCACTCAATTCCTTTTCAAGTAGGCTAACTTCACTGGTTTTGGTTACACGAAATTTAAGAGCTTCTTCTTTCCGTGTTCTAATGTCTGAAATACATTTTTCAGCTTTATAAGCTGAGCTAACAAGAGATTCTGATAGCACCTTCAGTTTATCAACCTTTCGATTATGAGCAATAGGAGAATCCCCAATCTTCAAAAATTTATTCCACAGTAGAAGCTCCTCTAATCGTGAACAATATTTTATTTGTTCAACCTCGTCCTCTGGTGGCTCTGTTGACATCTCAATTGCTGCTTCGAATGATTTATTACAACTACAAGGTATCTGTTTGTCACGCAGTTTGTGATGAATAATGGAAACTTCAGAGTCTTACTAATGCAGCATTTTTATTCCAGTCCTGCAATAGCTTCTTGTGCATGTTGCAACAGTTCTTCCCTCTTTGCCAGTATTTCATCATTGTAGTTTGAGAAGGCTTTTGCCAAATTTCAAATGAAGTTGACTGTGGCATTGTGAGCTACTTTTCCACCCACGAGACATAATCCAAAAATCTCCAGAAGCAAGGAAATATCCTCATTATTAGGCTCTTCCAGTATAGAGATTTGTGTAGCTAGAATACATGTGCTTATTTGAAGGTGTTTGATTTTGCAATAGATGCACTAGCTCATGATAGTGCTGAAGTGCGCACTGCAGCCTGCATTTTCCTGAAGAATATATTTTGCTCTATGAAGAATTTGAGTGAAGGCCATTTTACTAATGAAACTGTCGTCCTTCCCTTGGTTCAGCTTTGTGTGACTCCTGCATGTCAGTCTAGATTTCTTCTATACGAGCAATCAGCAATGTTGCTGTTGATTTTAAGGCACACAAATCACTGTTTACATAAAATAAAGGTGTGAACATCTGGTTTTGCTTTCAAAGTCAAGGGAATTTGCCATCTGTTTTGGGGAGTATATTTCTTTCTCATGGATACTTCTTTTGCAGGTATTTCTAATCACAGCGTGCAAGTTCAGCTTGGTAAATCCACGACCACCACTTCATAAAGATAGGGAAAATCCACGGCGAACACACTAAACGCAAGCACCGGTGACCCATCTCCTTTTCCCAGCAGCCATCTGTGTGCCTTTTTAACTTTCTGTTTGTGGTATGTGTGGAGGATTGTTGTGGCTTTGTTTGATGTGTTGGTGCAGTGGTGGACTTTTATTTTTTTGGGAGATGATCGAACTTGCTGTTGGTGGTGTTGTTGGATTTCTTGGCCATGTATTGGCCTTCTTTTCGTTTCCTAAAATCAATGATAAACCTTCCAATCAGCGGACCATTTTCCCCATTCTCTGTCCTTTGTTTCCATGGGGAGTATCAGTTTCCATGTAACAACGCCCTCATCAAAGCTCTTCCACTTGACTTTTTTATCTCCTTAGACATTCGTCTGGCAGGTTTCTTGAATGGCTTGAATCCTTCTTTGATAGGGAGTCTGTGTTCTACTAAGCCTTTGTCTAGTCCAGACATGTCTTTGTATGTCCAGGCAAAACAATATTCAAACTCCCTCAACAGATCTATCAAATTTTTCTTAATCTCATCTTCCAGCAGTGCACTGATAAATATTACCTTCGGTTTGTCTGGACTCCCCAAGTTTTCTTCTTCCACTGGATCTTGGACTTCGTGTGCGCCATCCTCCATTTGAGCAGGTGTCATCACTAGATCATCTAGCTGGAGTTGGCCTTCTTCATCGTCATCCTCCTCGTGGGTTATTTCTGTCTCGAATGCTTCATGTCCCAACTCTTCAAACTGGTCTAGCATTTGCTGCACGTGTAATTTGTGAATAGCGGCTGCAGCTGCCTGCTTTTCCTCTTTGCTGTGCTCAATCATCAATCTCCTCTACCATGGGTTGTATCACTGGCCTATAAGGCACAATGACAGTAGGTTTGAGGATTTTGTCAAGGATTGGGCAGGGAGTCGAGCTTTCCATATATACTGCCTTTAAATCCTTGGTGTTTGAGCTCCGAATCTTTATAGGTTCAAAATGTCCATGATAGTATCGGGCTTCAACCGTGCTTGTATTGGCTTGGAATGGCTGTGTGTCAGCTTCCACAATTTTTACTTCATCTCCCTTCCAAAATAGCAGCAACTGGTGAATTGAAGAGGCAATGCATTGGTTGACATGAATACAGTCCCTTCCCAGTAAAGCCTGGAAATTAGCAGAAGAGTTTACCACAAAAAAGGCATACAAAGAATATAGACTCCCCACTATGACGTTGGCTGGGAACACTCATATGGTTTTGGTTGACTCCCCTGTGAAAGCAGACGCTGATACTTCAGTAGGTATAAGATCTTCTTCTTTCTTTCCCAAGTTTCCCAATTCTTACTGGCAGTACATTAATCGCCGAGCCATTGTCAATTAGTACCCTTGACACTAGCTTCCCGTTCAAAAAAGCTTTAATGTATAATGGCCTGTTATGCTTCGTCATCTCTGGAGTAGGCTTCTCAATTATCACCTGTTTTGGTTTGCTTGAGTGTTCTCTTTTTATGATGACACCTGAACTCCCTTCCAGATTTTTGATTTCCTTTTTATCTTGCTTCTCTGAACCGTGATTCACTACTTTCGGCTTTTCGTCACTGCACTGCTTAAATTTTTCTGGAAATTGTTGGGAAATAGCGGTGGCGGATCCGGATCCCACTTCCCGGGGCGCAGCGGAAGAACAAAATTTTGCTCGGAAAGTGTTCAATACATTCAAAGAAATCTACAAACATACATAGGGTGTTCGTAGATAGTTACCTTGCTGGCATCTAGGCGCCTGGCTCCGACCAGTTTCACGAGGAAACCGGCATTTCAAATGTAGGCGGCGGTAGATCGTCAATCAGGTCCACGACCGGAATCAATCTTCCTCAGTCAATCTGCACTAGAAGATCTGACAGATTTTGCCACGGACGGAATCTCCTCGTCGCGGTGATCGAAACAAGTCCGATCACACGACAAACTGACGGCGGCGGCGCGACGGTGGGCGGCGGCCGTTCGTGAGGTTTGAGAGGAAGGGGGCGGCGGCTCTTGGAGCTTGGAGGCTAGGGTTATTAGAGCTTGTTTCATTAGTTGCCCTAGGTCAAGACTAAGTATAGGTATGATGGGTTAGAACCGGCCCATTGGACCTGGGGCGGGCCCAGTCCAATATATGAACATTCGGTTCATCTGCATCACCGTGGTTTCATCATAATTCCAATCGACGATCAGATCAGACCGATCGACTCAGTTTCCAAAACTGAATATTATGATGCGAAAACAACTTTTCAGATTACTTAGTCCAAAATGACTGTTTTGCCCCTCAACAGCGGGAAATCGCAATTTGACCCCGGTTGACTTTTAGGAAGTCGCACTCCCTAAAATCCTCCTCCTATGCTCAACACATTGAGCTCAGTTTCCATGCGTGAATCATGAATCCAGTACTTGTGTGACCCTCAATGGTTCAGGGATACAGCTAGCCGTGGGCCCACAACCATTGTGACTCCAAAATCACAATCTCGGACTTGCCCAACGGATCATGGTAAAGCGCCTAGCAACATCGCCCCATGATCCCCTAGGTAACACTAATAGTGCCTGCAAGAATCAGTTGGTCGTGGTTAGCGTACAGTACGGTCCTTTCAACACATATATCCCGATCAGATCAACGACCATTGGTAAATCGAGAGTCGCTATAGATCCGATAGCTATGCATACATCTTGGAGATTGAATAGTTACATCACGAGTGTTACTAGGTAAACCCATTTACCTAAAACACTTCTAGTACTCTGGCCAGAGATTTATACACTATTATCCCCTCAGATAGCATAGGATATCCACGCATGAGAGCGAGCGGTGAATCCTCGACAACGAAGCATCGACTCCTACATGCATCGGGATCTCACCCAATCCCGCCCCCTAATGACCCCAAGTGAGTCAGAAAACGGGTCAAAGTGAGACGCCTATCATGTAGAGTCTCAATGACGTTTCGAGTCGTGAGGACTAATCAGTACAACCAAGACCTCGGACTTATCCACTCGACAAATGGTAACCACTTGGAAAGTCTGAACGAGGGTAGTTCGATAGATCACCAGGTCACTATCTATCTGCATGCTCAGAACATCACATTGTTCCCTACCAATGAAACACGGTACTTCGCATTGCAGATACTAGTCTCTTGCTCGGGCTGCCTTATCCTCATTTTGACGGCCCAATATATTAGGAACAAGTTCAAAATACACAGTGACTATTAGATGTGTTTAATGATAGCCGTCATACCCACTTTCACATCTAAAATACACTATGGTGCATTCTAGGTCTTTATCCAACAAAATTGTTAACATTATAATCATAATGAAAATAAAGAACGCTATAAACAAATGCGAATATCATATATAAAGATCGTTTCATACAAGAGTCTATAAAACACACACGCCACAAGTTGGCTAGTTGGACATCTACTCTAACAATCTCCCACTTGACCTATAGACAACTACTCATCAGACGCAGTCCCATTGTTTCGTGATGTTTTTCAAACAACGGTCCTGGCAAGGGCTTCGTAAGTGGATCAGCAACGTTGTCCGCAGAGGCGACTCTCTCAACTGATATATCACCTCTAGCCACAATATCCCGGATTATGTGGTATTTCCTCAGTATATGTTTGGATCTTTGGTGAGACCTAGGCTCCTTTGCTTGTGCAACGGCTCCCGTGTTGTCGCAGTACACCGGGACTGGACCAACTCCATCAGGAATGACGCCCAACTCTTGGACGAAGTTCCTTATCCAAACCGCCTCCTTAGCAGCAGCTGATGCTGCGATGTACTCAGCCTCAGTGGTTGAATCCGCGATGGTGTCTTGCTTGGAACTCTTCCAAGAGACAGCACCACCATTGAGCATGAATACAAATCCAGAGGTTGACTTCGAATCATCCACGTCACACTGGAATCTAGAATCAGTGTAGCCTTCCAATTTAAGTTCACCACCCCAAAAGACCATGAACATATTCTTAGTCCTTCGTAAGTACTTAAGAATATCCTTCACGGCCTTCCAATGCAATTGGCCGGGGTTAGACTGGTAGCGGCTCGTGACACTCAGAGCATATGCGACATCCGATCTAGT
>KV011904.1:35293-83446 GCA_001598015.1 Dorcoceras hygrometricum
GCCATCACATAGCATCGAGTCTTAAGCTCGTCGTTCCACCATTGTTGAAGCTTCACCAGCTCTTCAGGGTTGATATCGGCAGGGGCTTCCTTCGGAGGGCTCTTCTCTATCGTATAAAGAAGTTTCTCCGAAGCCAACACAATGTTGAGGTTTCGAAGCCAGTCTTGGTAGTTCAGACCGGTGAACTTGTTGCTATCCAGTATAGCAGCGAGTGGGTTTTTGATCGAAGACATTATAAATACAGTTATAATGAAAAGAAAACAGACATACATTACTAACTATATATGAAATAACGCTAAGACATAAAACAAGGTCATTTAGTTCTATGAATTACCCTCCCACTATTTTAACGATTTCACCACCCTCTAATGAAATCGAGAAAGCAAGTTTCTTTAGTGGGTACATGGAGCCCAATCAAGCGATCATGGTCCCGAATAATATCAGCCAACCATGACCCCCAAAAGGTAGTTTCCGATTGCAACCTCCATGTATTCACCTCACGTCCAGTAAGGGCCCAATAATATGACGTCGTTTACTATCACGTGTCAAGATGACCCATCAATGTTGAGTCGTGAAGGACGGTCCCCTTAACGTCCCCAATAATATGAGCCAACGTTAAAGGGAGTTCCAACCGACTCACAACAATTGTCAATGGCGTGGACAGCTTTCCGACATACATAACCCCCTCAATAATATGAGTCGGGTCATGTATACGGGAAGCATCGGCGTACACCCATTGTTGATGGAAGGTAGGGATAATTTAAACAAATTTGAATTCCCTTTAGCTTATCGAATAAACTTTTAATCTTGATATTAGTTTTAAATCGTATTTAAAACGAGGGATTTTATTTTAGAAAAATTTGGTCTCATGCAATTTTAAATCAAATTTAAAACATGCGGATTCAACATATATATCAAATATATAATAACTTTGGGATGATCGATCGCGAGAGCTATGCGGTCTGTGGTTGCCAATCACAGACCTGGGTCCAATCCTAGGTGAAATGCAATATGCAATACAATCCTATTACAATTGGTTCCGGTTTTACAGATTTTCGGTCTTCAATATCTTTGATCGTCATCGGCCCACCATCTTCAAATGTCCTCCCACTAAGTCTAGTAATTTACAATTAAATTTCCATGACACATAAGGAATACAATTTTAAGGGGTGGGAACGGGCCACAAACAGACCCACTTTAATAAATGATAATCAATGATATTAAATACAACCGAAATCGCAAAACCTAAAGCATACACCTAACACATTAGGCACGGCTCTCGATCATCCCAAACATGCAATCAATCTAATTAACTTGCATAAATTAAATAATCAAATTATTTACCACAAAATCATATTTTAATCATAAAATCGCATTTTATAATAAAATCGTATATTCTCGATATGGCCGCGACAAGCGCGGATCATGGCGCATCCAGCATGCGCGAGAGCAGCACCACCGTGCACCGATCATTGCGCATACATCCGCAACTCGTCGGCCTCCATGCGAGAAGGAAGCAGCAACCCGTTGTGCAATCGTGCATGAAATCATGGCAACCAGTAGGCCACCAGGCGGCCGCTACTCGCGGCCATGCGCGGCCAGCGCGCAGGTACCGCGCGAGCATATGCGCGCGGTGGAGGGGGCGCCGCCATGCACGGCGGCGCCGTGGCCGCTTTCTTCAAAAAATTTTTTGTTTTACAATTCTGAAATTCGAGATTCATGCAATTATGGCAACAATGTATTGAAGGATCCGAGCCTGTGCTCTGATACCACTGTTGGGAAATAGCGATGGCGGATCCGGATCCCACTTCTCGGGGCGCAGCGGAAGAACAAAATTTTTCCCGGAAAGTGTTCAATACATTCAAAGAAATCTACAAACATACATAGGGTGTTCGTAGATAGTTACCTTGCTGGCGTCTAGGCGCCTGGCTCCGACCAGTTTCACGAGGAAACCGGCACTTCAAATGTAGACGGCGGTAGATCGTCAATCAGGTCCATGACCGGAATCAATCTTCCTTCGTCAATCTGCACTAGAAGATCTGACGGATTTTTCCACGGACGGAATCTCCTCGTCGCGGTGATCGAAACAAGTCCGATCACAAACGGACGGCGGCGGCGCGGCGGAGGCGCGACGGTGGGCAGCGGCCGTACGTGAGGTTTGAGAGGAAGGGGGCGGCGGCTCTTGGAGCTTGGAGGCTAGGGTTATTAGAGCTTGTTTCATTAGTTGCCCTAGGTCAAGACTAAGTATAGGTATGATGGGTTAGAACCGGCCCATTGGACCTGGGGCGGGCCCAGTCCAATATATGAACATTCGGTTCATCTGCATCACCGTGGTTTCATCATAATTCCGATCGACGATCAGATCAGACCGATCGACTCAGTTTCCAAAACTGAATATTATGATGCGAAAACAATTTTTCAGATTACTTAGTCCAAAATGACAGTTTTGCCCCTCAACAGCGGGAAATCGCAATTTGACCCCGGTTGACTTTTAGGAAGTCGCACTACCTAAAATCCTCCTCCTATGCTCAACACATTGAGCTCAGTTTCCGTGCGGGAATCATGAATCCAGTACTTGTGTGACCCTCAATGGTTCAGGGATACAGCTAGCCGTGGGCCCACAACCATTGTGACTTCGAAATCACAATCTCGGACTTGCCCAACGGATCATGGTAAAGCGCCTAGCGACATCGCCCCATGATCCCCTAGGTATCACTGATAGTGCCTGCAAGAACCAGTTGTTCGTGGTTAGCGTACAGTACGGTCCTTTCAACACATATATCCCGATCAGATCAACGACCATTGGTAAATCGAGAGTCGCTATAGATCCGATAGCTATGCATACATCTTGGAGATCGAATAGTGACATCACGAGTGTTACTAGGTAAACCCATTTACCTAAAACACTTCTAGTACTATGGCCAGAGATTTATACACTATTATCCCCTCAGATAGCATAGGATATCCACGCATGAGAGCGAGCGGTGAATCCTCGACAACGAAGCATCGACTCCTACATGCATCGGGATCTCACCCAATCCCGCCGCCTAATGACCCCAAGTGAGTCGGCAAATGGGTCAAAGTGAGACGCCTATCATGTAGAGTCTCAATGACGTTTCGAGTCGTGAGGACTAATCAGTACAACCAAGACCTCGGACTTATCCACTCGACAAATGGTAACCACTTGGAAAGTCTGAACGAGGGTAGTTCGATAGATCACCAGGTCACTATCTATCTGCATGCTCAGAACATCACAATGTTCCCTACCAATGAAACACGGTACTTCGCATCGCAGATACTAGTCTCTTGCTCGGGCGGCCTTATCCTCATTTTGACGGCCCAATCGACTAGAAACGAGTTCAGAATACACAGTGACTATTAGATGTGTTTCATGATAGCCGTCATACCCACTATTACATCTAACATACACTATGGTGCATTCTAGGTCTTTATCCAACACAATTGTTAACATTATAATCATAATGAAAATAAAGAACGCCATAAACAAATGCGAATATCATATATAAAGATCGTTTCATAAAATAAAGAACGCCATAAACCCAAGTTGTCTGGTAATGAGTTTTCCTTATTTCCTGGGGAAATATGGGCTCCTCGGCCATTCGGCCGTAGATCCACCTATATTTCCTTGGATTTTCTTTTGGACTGACCTTGTTGTGAATCTGTCATAGTTTGTGCGGGCTTCAAACATTTGTCCCCTTGGAATCCAGCAGGCCTTCACTTTCATCCCATCCACTGTCTGTTTTTCATTCCGGAGCTCTCTCAAATCTGTGGTGTTCACATTTATGGAAGCTACTGGAGGAAATGGGTCCTCATCTATGGCCATGAAGTCCTGTTTTTCTGGGAATTTCAGCACCCCTTTGTTGATTCTTTCCTGCAGAACATTTTTAAAAGCCCAACAAGATTTTGTGGTGTGATTATATGAATCATGGTATTTACAGTAGTCACGTCCTTTTATCTCTTCCCTAGAAGGTGTCTTGTGGTCAGGCGGGAAAGTAATGAACTTCTCTTTTACTAGATAGTCGAAAATTTCATCAGATTTTGAAATGTCAAATGTGTACTGCATATCCTTAGCAGGAAGCGTGCTGTTTTTCTTTTCTGGCTCCCCTGTTTTCTTCTTGAGTAGGGGACAAGTATATGAGCCATTGGTACGAAGTTCTGCCAGAGCTACTTCTTCGATTTCTTGATAGTATGAACCTACTGTTGTTTTTCTTTTTAAGCTTCATCCTTCAGCAATTCTTCGTATTCTGCCACTTTTGAACACAATTCGAAAAAATCCCTGAACTCCATGCCTTGGAATTTCTTTTTTAATTCAAAATCTAGTCCCTTCTGTGCCATTTTTACGAATTCAATTTCTGGTAGAAAAACTTTGCATCTGGTTTTCATTTTCTTAAATCTATCCACAAACATATCTACAGACTCACCCTTCTTTTGAGTAATTCTAGAAAAATCAGCGATACATACCTCAGGTTCTGTGTGATAGAACTGTGTATGAAACTGTCGTTCCATTTCTTGCCATGTGAGGACAGAATTTCTTGGCAGCAATGTGTACCAAGTAAATGCCGTACATGTGAGCGTGTTAGGAAACAACCTGAGTTTCAAGTTTGCAAAGTTCTCCAGATTTGCCAGCATCCCGCACTTAATGGTGAATCTGGCGATATGCTCCACTCTGGGCTGCCCCTCTTCTCCAGAAAACAAGCTGAAATCTGGGATTTATATCCTATGGGATAGGGGTTGTTGTGATCAATTATCTCAGGGTATGGTTTGTGGAACTCAGGACGACCAATCACCCTCAATGCTGGTCCATATAATTCCTGTACCGTTTCCATTACCACGTCCAAATTGATTACGCCAGCGTTCCTGTTTCGGAGGGGATGATTGTAGAATTGTGCCCCCCGAGTTTGGTAAACGTCATTATCAGTGTTGAATCCAGTGTTCCCAACTGGGAAACCCGCACCTACCTCGTACAAATCAGGTTGATTCATGGGATTAGTCACACCATACGGCTGCTGTATTTGGGGACTCAAGTTTCAACTTCCATTTCCTCTCGCCACTGCGGGGCTCCTCTGGAAAACAGTTTCATCTCTTCGATGAGGAGGCATGTACCTTTCTTCCAGGCCAGGGGGAGTTGGGACAGAGCGGCGAGTTTCTCCTGCTCTAGAACTCCTTGCGCCTTGTTCCATTTTTTTATGTTGAAAACTCCCCTGATTTGTGGATTGGGTGGTGTGGCTCACCACTGCTTTCACGTAAGCCAAAATTCCCTCAGCCATCATCTTGGAAGCCTCCTCCATGTCAACAACATTATTTTCTGGAACTTCCCCCCGTGGTTTGACAGTTTGTTTGGCTGTTGCAGGGCCATGGAATTGGCCTTCAATACGGTCCACCATATTCTGAACAGACATGTGTTAATTTAGCAAATTGCTGGGGCGTGCCAGGCGCTTGTGCGCCAATTCGTGTGAAAATGTAACTTCTAAAATATCAGAACGAAAGCAGGAACTAAATTTGACCGTCAGTTCTACTCTCCTAAACGATATAACATCAAAAAATAAAAGGAATCAGACTGAAATTGATAGGAATAAACTCCTGACATACTTTGTATTTTCAACAAAAAGTAGGAAGTTTATAATGAACTAGAATTAATAAAAACAAAGATTGAAATGTACAAAATTCTGACAGAACTATGGAAATTGAAGTGCAAATTTGTGCAGAGAATTGTGCAGTGCTTTTTGTACAGAGTTGTTGATGATTGATTGATTCCTTGATGTCTCCGTACATAGCCTCTTTTATCCCATTATGAGGAGTTTCTTCAATTTCCATGTTCGCACGATTTGGGCCATGGACCACTTTCACACGTTGTCTCTAACTGCTTTTTGGCGCTCTCTTTTGACTCTTCATGGACCGGGTCTAATCAGTAATGGATTTGGGCTATAGATTTGGGCTACTACAGGTTTGGACTTTTATTTTTGGAACAAACAAACTGATACAGATCAACTAAAAGATTGTGGCCACGACGTGTGTGAGTATATGCCCACTCGTCTCAACACACAGTACCAGATGCATAACAAACCACTCAACCTACTGTTGCCCAACTCATGAGATGTGGGAGCTACCCACTCGGCTCACAGCGGCTATCAACAACCCAACAGGGAGATGAGGAGCACGGTATTGCCGCTCGTCCTCAATACAAGTATCCTGGTACACACAGGTTAGCAAAACAAGGAACGGCTAACAAGATCTGAGCTCAACATGGAAAATGAGTGTATGCAAATGCAACAGAATGCAACAGTCAATGAAATAGCATACACTGCACCACAGGACAACAAGCATACACATATATCCATGCCAAATCCAACGCTGTAAAACAAGCTCACATCCGTACCTTAACCTTATAAGCTACAATTACCACAACAATGTCCCGAGCACTCAGATCTGAAACCTGATAAACCAATACAACACAATGCTCAGGGACAGTAACACAGAACTTACGAACTGGGAGCTACGAGCTCCACCCAGCTCTATCCTACCCTTCTAGCACAACAGACAGCTATGATCGATAATCGAGAGCTATGTGATCCATGGTTGACAAGCACGGATCTAGGTTCAATCCTAGGTGATATGTAATATGCAAATGCAATCGTATTCAATTTAATCATGAAACTTTAATCTTGATATAAATTTTAAATCAAATTTAAAATGAGGGATTTTAATTTTGAAATTTGGTCTCAATAATTTTAAATCAAATTTAAATTTATGGATTCAACAGATATATCACATATATAACAAGGATGATCGATAATCGAGAGCTATGTGATCCATGGTTGACAAGCACGGATCTAGGTTCAATCCTAGGTGATATGTAATATGCAAATGCAATCGTATTCAATTTAATCATGAAACTTTAATCTTGATATAAATTTTAAATCAAATTTAAAATGAGGGATTTTAATTTTGAAATTTGGTCTCAATAATTTTAAATCAAATTTAAATTTATGGATTCAACAGATATATCACATATATAACAAGGATGATCGATAATCGAGAGCTATGTGATCCATGGTTGACAAGCACGGATCTAGGTTCAATCCTAGGTGATATGTAATATGCAAATGCAATCGTATTCAATTTAATCATGAAACTTTAATCTTGATATAAATTTTAAATCAAATTTAAAATGAGGGATTTTAATTTTGAAATTTGGTCTCAATAATTTTAAATCAAATTTAAATTTATGGATTCAACAGATATATCACATATATAACAAGGATGATCGATAATCGAGAGCTATGTGATCCATGGTTGACAAGCACGGATCTAGGTTCAATCCTAGGTGATATGTAATATGCAAATGCAATCGTATTCAATTTAATCATGAAACTTTAATCTTGATATAAATTTTAAATCAAATTTAAAATGAGGGATTTTAATTTTGAAATTTGGTCTCAATAATTTTAAATCAAATTTAAATTTATGGATTCAACAGATATATCACATATATAACAGGGATGATCGATAATCGAGAGCTATGTGAACCATGGTTGCCAAGCACGGGTCTAGGTTCAATCCTAGGTGATATGTAATATGCAAATGCAATCGTATTCAATTTAAACATGAAACTTTAATCTTGATATAAATTTTAAATCAAATTTAAAATGAGGGATTTAATTTTGAAATTTGGTCTCAATAATTTAAATCAAATTTAAATTTATGGATTCAACAGATATATCACATATATAACAGGGATGATCGATAATCGAGAGCTATGTGAACCATGGTTGCCAAGCACGGGTCTAGGTTCAATCCTAGGTGATATGTAATATGCAAATGCAATCGTATTCAATTTAATCATGAAACTTTAATCTTGATATAAATTTTAAATCAAATTTAAAATGAGGGATTTTAATTTTGAAATTTGGTCTCAATAATTTTAAATCAAATTTAAATTTATGGATTCAACAGATATATCACATATATAACAAGGATGATCGATAATCGAGAGCTATGTGATCCATGGTTGACAAGCACGGATCTAGGTTCAATCCTAGGTGATATGTAATATGCAAATGCAATCGTATTACATAAGCTTCTAGTTTACATGTCTTTGGTCTTCAATATCTTTGATCATCATCTCCACCATCTTCAAAATTATCTCCCACCAGGTCTAATATATACATTTAAATATCCATGATGGAAGGTAGTAAATTTTAAACAATATTTAAATTCCACGGCCGCGCGATACGCACCGCAATGTGCGCACGACAGTTGCACGACGTGCGGCGCGGTGTGCATGCGCACGTTTATATGCTCCACTCTGGGCTGCCCCTCTTCTCCAGAAAACAAGCTGAAATCTGGGATTTATATCCTATGGGATAGGGGTTGTTGTGATCAATTATCTCAGGGTATGGTTTGTGGAACTCAGGACGACCAATCACCCTCAATGCTGGTCCATATAATTCCTGTACCGTTTCCATTACCACGTCCAAATTGATTACGCCAGCGTTCCTGTTTCGGAGGGGATGATTGTAGAATTGTGCCCCCCGAGTTTGGTAAACGTCATTATCAGTGTTGAATCCAGTGTTCCCAACTGGGAAACCCGCACCTACCTCGTACAAATCAGGTTGATTCATGGGATTAGTCACACCATACGGCTGCTGTATTTGGGGACTCAAGTTTCAACTTCCATTTCCTCTCGCCACTGCGGGGCTCCTCTGGAAAACAGTTTCATCTCTTCGATGAGGAGGCATGTACCTTTCTTCCAGGCCAGGGGGAGTTGGGACAGAGCGGCGAGTTTCTCCTGCTCTAGAACTCCTTGCGCCTTGTTCCATTTTTTTATGTTGAAAACTCCCCTGATTTGTGGATTGGGTGGTGTGGCTCACCACTGCTTTCACGTAAGCCAAAATTCCCTCAGCCATCATCTTGGAAGCCTCCTCCATGTCAACAACATTATTTTCTGGAACTTCCCCCCGTGGTTTGACAGTTTGTTTGGCTGTTGCAGGGCCATGGTATTGGCCTTCAATACGGTCCACCATATTCTGGACAGACATCTCCTGATGTTATTCATCTACTGGGAGTTCTTCCAATTCCGGCATGTTGTCAACTTCTTTGTTCTTGTCAGTTTGCTCTCTTCTTTTAGGCGGCATATCAGGGTCCCGCTGGGCGTGCCAAATTTTGTTTGTGTTAATTTAACGAATTGCTGGGCTTGCCAGGCGCTCGTGCGCCAATTCGTGTGAAAATGTGAAAATATAACTTCTAAAATATCAAAACGAAATAGGAACTAAATTTGACCGTCAGTTCTAATCACCTAAACGATATAACATCAAAAAATAAAAGGAATCAGACTGAAATTGATAGGAATAAACTCCTGACATACTTTGTATTTTCAACAAAAAGTAGGAAGTTTATAATGAACTAGAATTAATAAAAACAAAGATTGAAATGTAGAAAATTATGACAGAACTATGGAAATTGAAGTGCAAATTTGTGCAGAGAATTGTGCAGTGCTTTTTGTGCAGAGTTGTTGATGATTGATTGATTCCTTGATGTCTCTGTCCATCGCCTCTTTTATCCCATTATGGGGAGTTTCTTCAATTTCCATGTTCGCACGATCTAGGCCATGGACCACTTTCACACGTTGTCTCTAACTGCTTTTTGGCGCTCTCACTCTTCATGGAAATACAAGTATCCTGGTACACACAGGTTAGCAAAACAAGGAACGGCTAACAAGATCTGAGCTCAACATGGAAAATGAGTGTATGCAAATGCAACAGAATGCAACAGTCAATGAAATAGCATACACTGCACCACAGGACAACAAGCATACACATATATCCATGCCAAATCCAACGCTGTAAAACAAGCTCACATCCGTACCTTAACCTTATAAGCTACAATTACCACAACAATGTCCCGAGCACTCAGATCTGAAACCTGATAAACCAATACAACACAATGCTCAGGGACAGTAACACAGAACTTACGAACTGGGAGCTACGAGCTCCACCCAGCTCTATCCTACCCTTCTAGCACAACAGACAGCTCTAAACGAAGCATAAGGGAGGATCTATCACTAGCTCAAAGCGTTACCTGAACGAAAAAGCAAATCTGCTCAAATGCTAACAAACTACACAAGGTAGCTTCCTTCATGATCCTCTTAGAGCTAACCCCAAGTATTTGAAAGAGGTATAGAAAGAACGATCTTGACAAGAGGAGTCCAGCGCTACCACTCTTGCTTCTATCGGAGCTGCCTACCACCGTCAATCGAAGGAAATAAGCTACGGTGAACAGTAGCTAGGGTATCGCGACAGAGTAAGCTTACGAGAAGAAATATCTTCGAAGTGTTGGGAAAGATATCGTGATCGAATGGTCAAAGTCCTCTATTAATAACTCAAATCTGTCTAAATTTGAGGAACAGTAGCCACCGACAACTTAAGGCCCAAAACTGATCCCAACTCAGATCTGAGTATCACTTCAGATCTGGACTCTACGCCAAAACAGATTTGGAACTCATCAAACGATGTCGCATAGAGGATCGCTCACTCACTAGGACACATCATCCCGCTAGCCAAATCTGAATCGCTAAACGGCGTCGCACAGCGTTCACAGTAGCATCACCAAAACGTCGTCGCATCGCACCCAGATCTGACGCACATATACCAGTCAAATCGGAAATCCCTGAACTGCACCTGTTTATCCCATAACTACAAACCAAGACTACGAACCGAAACTGTCCACGTATTACTAACAACGTGCACCTCTCAAATCTGGTTTCACTCAAACGACGTCGCTTCGCTACCCGCTAATAAAATTCACTAGCGTGTCCAGAATAACGCGCGACCACCAGATTTCACCATCGAATCTGAATACGATCATCCAGCGCTGACCGACACTCAAATCTGATCATTTTACACGGAAATTATCCAACAATCCAGAGCTGTTCGAAAACTTATACTGAACCGATTGTTTCACCAAGCGTACCAGCTCAAAGCTAGTCTATCCCAGATCTGTTCAAGCCAAATCTGGTCTATGCTAAACCCGATTAATTAACTCAATTAATCTAATAATATTTTTGGTCTCACACGGGCTATGTATGCGGGTAGCATCGACGTACTCCCATTGTTGATGGAAGGTAGTAAATTTAAACAATATTTAAATTTCCTTAGCCTCATGATCTTATCGACTTTTGTTTTATGACCAATTTAGAAGTAATTGACTAACATTCTCTAAGAGTGCTTCGAGGTTATTGGAGGGGCTATGACCCACTTAAAACCAACTTCCTAAGACAAAGCAACGCCCCTCAGTGAGCCCAGCCGGTACAAGCCATTTTTAAGCCAGTCTATGAAGGATTCTCTTAGATTACATTTTGTCACACGACCTCATAATTATCAATAAACTAAGTTCTTTCAATTTAAACATGAAACTTTAATCTTGATATAAATTTTAAATCAAATTTAAAATGAGGGATTTTAATTTTGAAATTTGGTCTCAATAATTTTAAATCAAATTTAAATTTATGGATTCAACAGATATATCACATATATAACAGGGATGATCGATAATCGAGAGCTATGTGAACCATGGTTGCCAAGCACGGGTCTAGGTTCAATCCTAGGTGATATGTAATATGCAAATGCAATCGTATTCAATTTAATCATGAAACTTTAATCTTGATATAAATTTTAAATCAAATTTAAAATGAGGGATTTTAATTTTGAAATTTGGTCTCAATAATTTTAAATCAAATTTAAATTTATGGATTCAACAGATATATCACATATATAACAGGGATGATCGATAATCGAGAGCTATGTGATCCATGGTTGACAAGCACGGATCTAGGTTCAATCCTAGGTGATATGTAATATGCAAATGCAATCGTATTCAATTTAATCATGAAACTTTAATCTTGATATAAATTTTAAATCAAATTTAAAATGAGGGATTTTAATTTTGAAATTTGGTCTCAATAATTTTAAATCAAATTTAAATTTATGGATTCAACAGATATATCACATATATAACAGGGATGATCGATAATCGAGAGCTATGTGATCCATGGTTGACAAGCACGGATCTAGGTTCAATCCTAGGTGATATGTAATATGCAAATGCAATCGTATTCAATTTAATCATGAAACTTTAATCTTGATATAAATTTTAAATCAAATTTAAAATGAGGGATTTTAATTTTGAAATTTGGTCTCAATAATTTTAAATCAAATTTAAATTTATGGATTCAACAGATATATCACATATATAACAGGGATGATCGATAATCGAGAGCTATGTGATCCATGGTTGACAAGCACGGATCTAGGTTCAATCCTAGGTGATATGTAATATGCAAATGCAATCGTATTCAATTTAATCATGAAACTTTAATCTTGATATAAATTTTAAATCAAATTTAAAATGAGGGATTTTAATTTTGAAATTTGGTCTCAATAATTTTAAATCAAATTTAAATTTATGGATTCAACAGATATATCACATATATAACAGGGATGATCGATAATCGAGAGCTATGTGATCCATGGTTGACAAGCACGGATCTAGGTTCAATCCTAGGTGATATGTAATATGCAAATGCAATCGTATTCAATTTAATCATGAAACTTTAATCTTGATATAAATTTTAAATCAAATTTAAAATGAGGGATTTTAATTTTGAAATTTGGTCTCAATAATTTTAAATCAAATTTAAATTTATGGATTCAACAGATATATCACATATATAACAGGGATGATCGATAATCGAGAGCTATGTGATCCATGGTTGACAAGCACGGATCTAGGTTCAATCCTAGGTGATATGTAATATGCAAATGCAATCGTATTCAATTTAATCATGAAACTTTAATCTTGATATAAATTTTAAATCAAATTTAAAATGAGGGATTTTAATTTTGAAATTTGGTCTCAATAATTTTAAATCAAATTTAAATTTATGGATTCAACAGATATATCACATATATAACAGGGATGATCGATAATCGAGAGCTATGTGATCCATGGTTGACAAGCACGGATCTAGGTTCAATCCTAGGTGATATGTAATATGCAAATGCAATCGTATTCAATTTAATCATGAAACTTTAATCTTGATATAAATTTTAAATCAAATTTAAAATGAGGGATTTTAATTTTGAAATTTGGTCTCAATAATTTTAAATCAAATTTAAATTTATGGATTCAACAGATATATCACATATATAACAGGGATGATCGATAATCGAGAGCTATGTGATCCATGGTTGACAAGCACGGATCTAGGTTCAATCCTAGGTGATATGTAATATGCAAATGCAATCGTATTCAATTTAATCATGAAACTTTAATCTTGATATAAATTTTAAATCAAATTTAAAATGAGGGATTTTAATTTTGAAATTTGGTCTCAATAATTTTAAATCAAATTTAAATTTATGGATTCAACAGATATATCACATATATAACAGGGATGATCGATAATCGAGAGCTATGTGATCCATGGTTGACAAGCACGGATCTAGGTTCAATCCTAGGTGATATGTAATATGCAAATGCAATCGTATTCAATTTAATCATGAAACTTTAATCTTGATATAAATTTTAAATCAAATTTAAAATGAGGGATTTTAATTTTGAAATTTGGTCTCAATAATTTTAAATCAAATTTAAATTTATGGATTCAACAGATATATCACATATATAACAGGGATGATCGATAATCGAGAGCTATGTGATCCATGGTTGACAAGCACGGATCTAGGTTCAATCCTAGGTGATATGTAATATGCAAATGCAATCGTATTCAATTTAATCATGAAACTTTAATCTTGATATAAATTTTAAATCAAATTTAAAATGAGGGATTTTAATTTTGAAATTTGGTCTCAATAATTTTAAATCAAATTTAAATTTATGGATTCAACAGATATATCACATATATAACAGGGATGATCGATAATCGAGAGCTATGTGATCCATGGTTGACAAGCACGGATCTAGGTTCAATCCTAGGTGATATGTAATATGCAAATGCAATCGTATTCAATTTAATCATGAAACTTTAATCTTGATATAAATTTTAAATCAAATTTAAAATGAGGGATTTTAATTTTGAAATTTGGTCTCAATAATTTTAAATCAAATTTAAATTTATGGATTCAACAGATATATCACATATATAACAGGGATGATCGATAATCGAGAGCTATGTGATCCATGGTTGACAAGCACGGATCTAGGTTCAATCCTAGGTGATATGTAATATGCAAATGCAATCGTATTCAATTTAATCATGAAACTTTAATCTTGATATAAATTTTAAATCAAATTTAAAATGAGGGATTTTAATTTTGAAATTTGGTCTCAATAATTTTAAATCAAATTTAAATTTATGGATTCAACAGATATATCACATATATAACAGGGATGATCGATAATCGAGAGCTATGTGATCCATGGTTGACAAGCACGGATCTAGGTTCAATCCTAGGTGATATGTAATATGCAAATGCAATCGTATTCAATTTAATCATGAAACTTTAATCTTGATATAAATTTTAAATCAAATTTAAAATGAGGGATTTTAATTTTGAAATTTGGTCTCAATAATTTTAAATCAAATTTAAATTTATGGATTCAACAGATATATCACATATATAACAGGGATGATCGATAATCGAGAGCTATGTGATCCATGGTTGACAAGCACGGATCTAGGTTCAATCCTAGGTGATATGTAATATGCAAATGCAATCGTATTCAATTTAATCATGAAACTTTAATCTTGATATAAATTTTAAATCAAATTTAAAATGAGGGATTTTAATTTTGAAATTTGGTCTCAATAATTTTAAATCAAATTTAAATTTATGGATTCAACAGATATATCACATATATAACAGGGATGATCGATAATCGAGAGCTATGTGATCCATGGTTGACAAGCACGGATCTAGGTTCAATCCTAGGTGATATGTAATATGCAAATGCAATCGTATTCAATTTAATCATGAAACTTTAATCTTGATATAAATTTTAAATCAAATTTAAAATGAGGGATTTTAATTTTGAAATTTGGTCTCAATAATTTTAAATCAAATTTAAATTTATGGATTCAACAGATATATCACATATATAACAGGGATGATCGATAATCGAGAGCTATGTGATCCATGGTTGACAAGCACGGATCTAGGTTCAATCCTAGGTGATATGTAATATGCAAATGCAATCGTATTCAATTTAATCATGAAACTTTAATCTTGATATAAATTTTAAATCAAATTTAAAATGAGGGATTTTAATTTTGAAATTTGGTCTCAATAATTTTAAATCAAATTTAAATTTATGGATTCAACAGATATATCACATATATAACAGGGATGATCGATAATCGAGAGCTATGTGATCCATGGTTGACAAGCACGGATCTAGGTTCAATCCTAGGTGATATGTAATATGCAAATGCAATCGTATTCAATTTAATCATGAAACTTTAATCTTGATATAAATTTTAAATCAAATTTAAAATGAGGGATTTTAATTTTGAAATTTGGTCTCAATAATTTTAAATCAAATTTAAATTTATGGATTCAACAGATATATCACATATATAACAGGGATGATCGATAATCGAGAGCTATGTGATCCATGGTTGACAAGCACGGATCTAGGTTCAATCCTAGGTGATATGTAATATGCAAATGCAATCGTATTCAATTTAATCATGAAACTTTAATCTTGATATAAATTTTAAATCAAATTTAAAATGAGGGATTTTAATTTTGAAATTTGGTCTCAATAATTTTAAATCAAATTTAAATTTATGGATTCAACAGATATATCACATATATAACAGGGATGATCGATAATCGAGAGCTATGTGATCCATGGTTGACAAGCACGGATCTAGGTTCAATCCTAGGTGATATGTAATATGCAAATGCAATCGTATTCAATTTAATCATGAAACTTTAATCTTGATATAAATTTTAAATCAAATTTAAAATGAGGGATTTTAATTTTGAAATTTGGTCTCAATAATTTTAAATCAAATTTAAATTTATGGATTCAACAGATATATCACATATATAACAGGGATGATCGATAATCGAGAGCTATGTGATCCATGGTTGACAAGCACGGATCTAGGTTCAATCCTAGGTGATATGTAATATGCAAATGCAATCGTATTCAATTTAATCATGAAACTTTAATCTTGATATAAATTTTAAATCAAATTTAAAATGAGGGATTTTAATTTTGAAATTTGGTCTCAATAATTTTAAATCAAATTTAAATTTATGGATTCAACAGATATATCACATATATAACAGGGATGATCGATAATCGAGAGCTATGTGATCCATGGTTGACAAGCACGGATCTAGGTTCAATCCTAGGTGATATGTAATATGCAAATGCAATCGTATTCAATTTAATCATGAAACTTTAATCTTGATATAAATTTTAAATCAAATTTAAAATGAGGGATTTTAATTTTGAAATTTGGTCTCAATAATTTTAAATCAAATTTAAATTTATGGATTCAACAGATATATCACATATATAACAGGGATGATCGATAATCGAGAGCTATGTGATCCATGGTTGACAAGCACGGATCTAGGTTCAATCCTAGGTGATATGTAATATGCAAATGCAATCGTATTCAATTTAATCATGAAACTTTAATCTTGATATAAATTTTAAATCAAATTTAAAATGAGGGATTTTAATTTTGAAATTTGGTCTCAATAATTTTAAATCAAATTTAAATTTATGGATTCAACAGATATATCACATATATAACAGGGATGATCGATAATCGAGAGCTATGTGATCCATGGTTGACAAGCACGGATCTAGGTTCAATCCTAGGTGATATGTAATATGCAAATGCAATCGTATTCAATTTAATCATGAAACTTTAATCTTGATATAAATTTTAAATCAAATTTAAAATGAGGGATTTTAATTTTGAAATTTGGTCTCAATAATTTTAAATCAAATTTAAATTTATGGATTCAACAGATATATCACATATATAACAGGGATGATCGATAATCGAGAGCTATGTGATCCATGGTTGACAAGCACGGATCTAGGTTCAATCCTAGGTGATATGTAATATGCAAATGCAATCGTATTCAATTTAATCATGAAACTTTAATCTTGATATAAATTTTAAATCAAATTTAAAATGAGGGATTTTAATTTTGAAATTTGGTCTCAATAATTTTAAATCAAATTTAAATTTATGGATTCAACAGATATATCACATATATAACAGGGATGATCGATAATCGAGAGCTATGTGATCCATGGTTGACAAGCACGGATCTAGGTTCAATCCTAGGTGATATGTAATATGCAAATGCAATCGTATTCAATTTAATCATGAAACTTTAATCTTGATATAAATTTTAAATCAAATTTAAAATGAGGGATTTTAATTTTGAAATTTGGTCTCAATAATTTTAAATCAAATTTAAATTTATGGATTCAACAGATATATCACATATATAACAGGGATGATCGATAATCGAGAGCTATGTGATCCATGGTTGACAAGCACGGATCTAGGTTCAATCCTAGGTGATATGTAATATGCAAATGCAATCGTATTCAATTTAATCATGAAACTTTAATCTTGATATAAATTTTAAATCAAATTTAAAATGAGGGATTTTAATTTTGAAATTTGGTCTCAATAATTTTAAATCAAATTTAAATTTATGGATTCAACAGATATATCACATATATAACAGGGATGATCGATAATCGAGAGCTATGTGATCCATGGTTGACAAGCACGGATCTAGGTTCAATCCTAGGTGATATGTAATATGCAAATGCAATCGTATTCAATTTAATCATGAAACTTTAATCTTGATATAAATTTTAAATCAAATTTAAAATGAGGGATTTTAATTTTGAAATTTGGTCTCAATAATTTTAAATCAAATTTAAATTTATGGATTCAACAGATATATCACATATATAACAGGGATGATCGATAATCGAGAGCTATGTGATCCATGGTTGACAAGCACGGATCTAGGTTCAATCCTAGGTGATATGTAATATGCAAATGCAATCGTATTCAATTTAATCATGAAACTTTAATCTTGATATAAATTTTAAATCAAATTTAAAATGAGGGATTTTAATTTTGAAATTTGGTCTCAATAATTTTAAATCAAATTTAAATTTATGGATTCAACAGATATATCACATATATAACAGGGATGATCGATAATCGAGAGCTATGTGATCCATGGTTGACAAGCACGGATCTAGGTTCAATCCTAGGTGATATGTAATATGCAAATGCAATCGTATTCAATTTAATCATGAAACTTTAATCTTGATATAAATTTTAAATCAAATTTAAAATGAGGGATTTTAATTTTGAAATTTGGTCTCAATAATTTTAAATCAAATTTAAATTTATGGATTCAACAGATATATCACATATATAACAGGGATGATCGATAATCGAGAGCTATGTGATCCATGGTTGACAAGCACGGATCTAGGTTCAATCCTAGGTGATATGTAATATGCAAATGCAATCGTATTCAATTTAATCATGAAACTTTAATCTTGATATAAATTTTAAATCAAATTTAAAATGAGGGATTTTAATTTTGAAATTTGGTCTCAATAATTTTAAATCAAATTTAAATTTATGGATTCAACAGATATATCACATATATAACAGGGATGATCGATAATCGAGAGCTATGTGATCCATGGTTGACAAGCACGGATCTAGGTTCAATCCTAGGTGATATGTAATATGCAAATGCAATCGTATTCAATTTAATCATGAAACTTTAATCTTGATATAAATTTTAAATCAAATTTAAAATGAGGGATTTTAATTTTGAAATTTGGTCTCAATAATTTTAAATCAAATTTAAATTTATGGATTCAACAGATATATCACATATATAACAGGGATGATCGATAATCGAGAGCTATGTGATCCATGGTTGACAAGCACGGATCTAGGTTCAATCCTAGGTGATATGTAATATGCAAATGCAATCGTATTCAATTTAATCATGAAACTTTAATCTTGATATAAATTTTAAATCAAATTTAAAATGAGGGATTTTAATTTTGAAATTTGGTCTCAATAATTTTAAATCAAATTTAAATTTATGGATTCAACAGATATATCACATATATAACAGGGATGATCGATAATCGAGAGCTATGTGATCCATGGTTGACAAGCACGGATCTAGGTTCAATCCTAGGTGATATGTAATATGCAAATGCAATCGTATTCAATTTAATCATGAAACTTTAATCTTGATATAAATTTTAAATCAAATTTAAAATGAGGGATTTTAATTTTGAAATTTGGTCTCAATAATTTTAAATCAAATTTAAATTTATGGATTCAACAGATATATCACATATATAACAGGGATGATCGATAATCGAGAGCTATGTGATCCATGGTTGACAAGCACGGATCTAGGTTCAATCCTAGGTGATATGTAATATGCAAATGCAATCGTATTCAATTTAATCATGAAACTTTAATCTTGATATAAATTTTAAATCAAATTTAAAATGAGGGATTTTAATTTTGAAATTTGGTCTCAATAATTTTAAATCAAATTTAAATTTATGGATTCAACAGATATATCACATATATAACAGGGATGATCGATAATCGAGAGCTATGTGATCCATGGTTGACAAGCACGGATCTAGGTTCAATCCTAGGTGATATGTAATATGCAAATGCAATCGTATTCAATTTAATCATGAAACTTTAATCTTGATATAAATTTTAAATCAAATTTAAAATGAGGGATTTTAATTTTGAAATTTGGTCTCAATAATTTTAAATCAAATTTAAATTTATGGATTCAACAGATATATCACATATATAACAGGGATGATCGATAATCGAGAGCTATGTGATCCATGGTTGACAAGCACGGATCTAGGTTCAATCCTAGGTGATATGTAATATGCAAATGCAATCGTATTCAATTTAATCATGAAACTTTAATCTTGATATAAATTTTAAATCAAATTTAAAATGAGGGATTTTAATTTTGAAATTTGGTCTCAATAATTTTAAATCAAATTTAAATTTATGGATTCAACAGATATATCACATATATAACAGGGATGATCGATAATCGAGAGCTATGTGATCCATGGTTGACAAGCACGGATCTAGGTTCAATCCTAGGTGATATGTAATATGCAAATGCAATCGTATTCAATTTAATCATGAAACTTTAATCTTGATATAAATTTTAAATCAAATTTAAAATGAGGGATTTTAATTTTGAAATTTGGTCTCAATAATTTTAAATCAAATTTAAATTTATGGATTCAACAGATATATCACATATATAACAGGGATGATCGATAATCGAGAGCTATGTGATCCATGGTTGACAAGCACGGATCTAGGTTCAATCCTAGGTGATATGTAATATGCAAATGCAATCGTATTCAATTTAATCATGAAACTTTAATCTTGATATAAATTTTAAATCAAATTTAAAATGAGGGATTTTAATTTTGAAATTTGGTCTCAATAATTTTAAATCAAATTTAAATTTATGGATTCAACAGATATATCACATATATAACAGGGATGATCGATAATCGAGAGCTATGTGATCCATGGTTGACAAGCACGGATCTAGGTTCAATCCTAGGTGATATGTAATATGCAAATGCAATCGTATTCAATTTAATCATGAAACTTTAATCTTGATATAAATTTTAAATCAAATTTAAAATGAGGGATTTTAATTTTGAAATTTGGTCTCAATAATTTTAAATCAAATTTAAATTTATGGATTCAACAGATATATCACATATATAACAGGGATGATCGATAATCGAGAGCTATGTGATCCATGGTTGACAAGCACGGATCTAGGTTCAATCCTAGGTGATATGTAATATGCAAATGCAATCGTATTCAATTTAATCATGAAACTTTAATCTTGATATAAATTTTAAATCAAATTTAAAATGAGGGATTTTAATTTTGAAATTTGGTCTCAATAATTTTAAATCAAATTTAAATTTATGGATTCAACAGATATATCACATATATAACAGGGATGATCGATAATCGAGAGCTATGTGATCCATGGTTGACAAGCACGGATCTAGGTTCAATCCTAGGTGATATGTAATATGCAAATGCAATCGTATTCAATTTAATCATGAAACTTTAATCTTGATATAAATTTTAAATCAAATTTAAAATGAGGGATTTTAATTTTGAAATTTGGTCTCAATAATTTTAAATCAAATTTAAATTTATGGATTCAACAGATATATCACATATATAACAGGGATGATCGATAATCGAGAGCTATGTGATCCATGGTTGACAAGCACGGATCTAGGTTCAATCCTAGGTGATATGTAATATGCAAATGCAATCGTATTCAATTTAATCATGAAACTTTAATCTTGATATAAATTTTAAATCAAATTTAAAATGAGGGATTTTAATTTTGAAATTTGGTCTCAATAATTTTAAATCAAATTTAAATTTATGGATTCAACAGATATATCACATATATAACAGGGATGATCGATAATCGAGAGCTATGTGATCCATGGTTGACAAGCACGGATCTAGGTTCAATCCTAGGTGATATGTAATATGCAAATGCAATCGTATTCAATTTAATCATGAAACTTTAATCTTGATATAAATTTTAAATCAAATTTAAAATGAGGGATTTTAATTTTGAAATTTGGTCTCAATAATTTTAAATCAAATTTAAATTTATGGATTCAACAGATATATCACATATATAACAGGGATGATCGATAATCGAGAGCTATGTGATCCATGGTTGACAAGCACGGATCTAGGTTCAATCCTAGGTGATATGTAATATGCAAATGCAATCGTATTCAATTTAATCATGAAACTTTAATCTTGATATAAATTTTAAATCAAATTTAAAATGAGGGATTTTAATTTTGAAATTTGGTCTCAATAATTTTAAATCAAATTTAAATTTATGGATTCAACAGATATATCACATATATAACAGGGATGATCGATAATCGAGAGCTATGTGATCCATGGTTGACAAGCACGGATCTAGGTTCAATCCTAGGTGATATGTAATATGCAAATGCAATCGTATTCAATTTAATCATGAAACTTTAATCTTGATATAAATTTTAAATCAAATTTAAAATGAGGGATTTTAATTTTGAAATTTGGTCTCAATAATTTTAAATCAAATTTAAATTTATGGATTCAACAGATATATCACATATATAACAGGGATGATCGATAATCGAGAGCTATGTGATCCATGGTTGACAAGCACGGATCTAGGTTCAATCCTAGGTGATATGTAATATGCAAATGCAATCGTATTCAATTTAATCATGAAACTTTAATCTTGATATAAATTTTAAATCAAATTTAAAATGAGGGATTTTAATTTTGAAATTTGGTCTCAATAATTTTAAATCAAATTTAAATTTATGGATTCAACAGATATATCACATATATAACAGGGATGATCGATAATCGAGAGCTATGTGATCCATGGTTGACAAGCACGGATCTAGGTTCAATCCTAGGTGATATGTAATATGCAAATGCAATCGTATTCAATTTAATCATGAAACTTTAATCTTGATATAAATTTTAAATCAAATTTAAAATGAGGGATTTTAATTTTGAAATTTGGTCTCAATAATTTTAAATCAAATTTAAATTTATGGATTCAACAGATATATCACATATATAACAGGGATGATCGATAATCGAGAGCTATGTGATCCATGGTTGACAAGCACGGATCTAGGTTCAATCCTAGGTGATATGTAATATGCAAATGCAATCGTATTCAATTTAATCATGAAACTTTAATCTTGATATAAATTTTAAATCAAATTTAAAATGAGGGATTTTAATTTTGAAATTTGGTCTCAATAATTTTAAATCAAATTTAAATTTATGGATTCAACAGATATATCACATATATAACAGGGATGATCGATAATCGAGAGCTATGTGATCCATGGTTGACAAGCACGGATCTAGGTTCAATCCTAGGTGATATGTAATATGCAAATGCAATCGTATTCAATTTAATCATGAAACTTTAATCTTGATATAAATTTTAAATCAAATTTAAAATGAGGGATTTTAATTTTGAAATTTGGTCTCAATAATTTTAAATCAAATTTAAATTTATGGATTCAACAGATATATCACATATATAACAGGGATGATCGATAATCGAGAGCTATGTGATCCATGGTTGACAAGCACGGATCTAGGTTCAATCCTAGGTGATATGTAATATGCAAATGCAATCGTATTCAATTTAATCATGAAACTTTAATCTTGATATAAATTTTAAATCAAATTTAAAATGAGGGATTTTAATTTTGAAATTTGGTCTCAATAATTTTAAATCAAATTTAAATTTATGGATTCAACAGATATATCACATATATAACAGGGATGATCGATAATCGAGAGCTATGTGATCCATGGTTGACAAGCACGGATCTAGGTTCAATCCTAGGTGATATGTAATATGCAAATGCAATCGTATTCAATTTAATCATGAAACTCCAATCCCAACAATAGGATGTTTAGGGAATTTATCTCTGGCGACTAGACGCCTGGCTCCGACCAGTTCACGAGGGAAATGACCCTTCAACGGTTGAATGGCTGATGAGCGCCCAATCCGATCAACAACCGAATTCTCAATTCCTTTGCTGGTTTGCACTAGAAAACCAAAAAAAGTTCTGCGGACGGAATCTCCATGCCGAGATGATCAGAATGAATTCCGACGGCTACGTACGGCCACGACGACGGGAGGAGGAGGGCGAGAGAGAGGGGAGTGGAGATGAGTAGAGTTGTCAACAAACTTGGTACGAATAAATGAATTCCCAAAGCCTATTTAAAGATTCTTCATGGGCTTAAACCAGGTCAATGGGCTCAGGTCAGTCCCATACCCAGTGAACATTGGTTTCAAGCCATCCTTGTGGCTTCATCGTAATCCTCGATCGACGATCAGATCGGACAGATCTGCACAGTTTACAAAACTGAACATTTATGATGTGAAAATAATTTTTCAAACCACCTAATCCAAAATAGCAGTTAGGCCCCTATCAGCTTTAAGGAAAGTCATACTGCTACAGTTAATTTCATAAGTTTTGGTGAAGACAAATAAAAGAGATTAAAAAGCTCAAGCAACATTTGACAAAGATCTGGATGAAGCTTACATCATTGGATACAGAAACCAGATCAGAAATAAGCTGGTTGAGGACAAACCAGCTAAGGTAATGCAGTCAAACTGGTTAAGGTCAAACCAGTCCAGAAATGCTTAGCTGGTTAAGGACAAACCAGTTCAGTAAACTCCAGTTCGGAAGAGTAGAAACAGATTGAAATCACATCCTTAGAGTAGATAAAACAGTGAGTTATGCAACAGTTGAGAGAACAGCTCGAAGCGTAAAATGGTATAATTGACCAGCTGGAAGACCAGATTGGATAAACCAGCTAGGAGCAATATTGTTCTACATACAGTATTGGTTACAGATGAAAGTAAACAATGACCGTTATCTGGATCAGTACAAAACAAAGACAAGAGCATATTAATTCAGAGCAGATTGGATTTGATCAGCCCAGAATCAGATTATAAAAGCAGTTCAATGTACAGCGACCAGATCGAGAAACCAGCTAAGTAAGGATAACTTAGAAAAATGTATTTCAGAATGTTTCGAGGTTTCGTATAGACTGATGTGATGCGTTTGACCTCTCTGTATTGAGTTATAGTCGTTGGAACTACTTTGAGCTAATTCTAAATTTACCGAGATTTGGTTGAACATAATACGGCACAGAGTATGCTATAAAGGGAAATGCATTTAATGAACATATACGTATATAGTACAAGCATTTAAGACACCACAGGAATTTCAATTTCGATACATTCGACGTGTAAACTGGTAACATTTATTACCATTGTATCCAAAGAGTATAAATAGAAGAGTAGATCAGCTGTGAAGAGGTTATGACTGCAAACTACAATTCAGGAACACTGTCGATAGCAGAAACAAAGTCCTATTCTCTAAACCAGCTCACAGCTAGTGAAACACGCACACAGATTGCTTATTTGATTCTTTGTGTCACACAACATCTGTACACACACTCTGTAGTGTTGAGCCATCACTGTAAATCATAATAGAGAGTGTTGAATACTAGATTTGGACAACCAGTTCAGAGATGTGTTCATTGTACTTCAAACCAGATCGCGTGTCTGAGTTCTTGATTGGGTGCTAGGAGTTCTTGCAGCTGCTGGCTGTCGGATCGGGTTTGTACAAAGAGTTTTATAAATCAAATCTTCTAGTAGAAATCCTTTTCATTGAGGAAGAAGGGAAGACGTAGGAGAATTAACTCCGAACTTCCAGAAACAGATCTCTTGATCCCTTATCTTTACATTTACGCCTTTATATAACTGTTCACTGTTGAATCGTGTTCTTTCCGCATAAAATCAATTTTATTACATGAGAAAACAACAATCACTGAGAACCCTCTAGGCTGGTAACTCGGCTTAGAGGTTTGCATCGAGCAGTAAAATATTTTGAAATCAGTTTTTAAGCAAAATCAGCAATGGAGTTCATTCACCCCCACTCTGAACTCCCGAGCCTGTTTTCCGATCCTAACAAGTGGTATCAGAGCTCGGATTCTCAGTGTTTAAACAATTTGTTCATTTATATTCACTAAATATTTCGATTTCTCACAAAAATATCCTATGTTTTCAAATGAGGAGTACGATGTATGGAAGATACGTATGCAAGCTCACCTAGCAGCCTAGGACGATGACTTGTGGTTCGTCATCACGGATGGACCAATGAAGATTATGAGGCCAAACACAACCATAACTATATCAGATGGTGCGCCTCAATTGATTGAAAATCCAAGGATGGAATGGACATCCGAGGATAAGAAAAAAGGAAAATATGGACAATGTCGCTAAGGACATCCTGTATAAGACGCTATACAATAATATGTTTAGCAAGATCTAGACTTGCACAAATGCAAAGGAAATCTGGGAGAAGCTGACCCAGATTTGTGAGGGTAATGAGGAAACCAAAGATAACAAGCTGACTGTGGCTCTACAAAAGTTTGAATTGATCAAAACGAAGCCCGAGGAGACCATGGCAGAATTTGATGAATGGTTCAGCTCATTGATTGAGCTAACCAGATCGGGGAAGCAATGTAGCAACAGGGAGTTGGCTCTGAAAGTGATGCGAGCACTGCCCAAGGAGTGGGACGTGAAGATTCAGCTCATTGATTGAGCTAACCAGATCGGGGAAGCAATGTAGCAACAGGGAGTTGGCTCTGAAAGTGATGCGAGCACTGCCCAAGGAGTGGGACGTGAAGACAATGGCAATGCGGGAGTCCAAGGACTTAAACAAGCTGGAACTTCACGATCTGTTCGCCAACCTGAAGGCATATGAATTTGAGTTGGAGACAAGAGCAGAATCTGAGCCCTCTACATCTCAACCAACCAGAACTCTTGCTGCTACAATTCCAGAATAGAGTCCATGTTCTACAAGCAGTAGATCAGTAGAGGAGCTGAGCAAGTATGCTATGTCCTTGTTCATTAAGAAATTCGGGAAATTTATGCAGAAGCATAATCCTAAAACTTCCTCTTTTGATTCTCCTAAAAAGAACTTTAATTCTCCTTCTGATGACAAATGTTATAACTGTGGTAGACCTGGTCACTTCATGGCTGATTGCAGGAAGCCAAATATCGATGCGAAAAAGCAACCAGACCGCAACACCAGCAGGGATAAGAAGGAAAAGAAGCCATAATTGAAGATGAGAACTGAAAAAACAATGGTTGCTGAGGAGAATAAAAGTGCATGGGCTGACACAGACTCAGAAGAATCCATCTCAGGAACATCCTCATCCAGTGACAGTGATGATGAAGTACAGTGTCTCATGGCCGATGACACTGATGAGGTACTCGATTTTTCCAATCTAGAATTCACACTTGAGGACCTTGTCACAGCACTTAATGACATGGTTCAAGAATAAAATAAGCTTTATCAATCATTCGAGGAAGTAAAAGCTGAAAATAAGAGCTATGCTCATAAAGCTGAGCTGGTTAGATCAAGAAAAATGCAAGCTACTTTAAGTAAGCTTGCTACTGAGAATAATGAATTGAGAAGCAGGTCACTGGAAATTCTCTATGAGAATCAACGATTAGCTGGTATAATAAAATCCTGGACCAGGTCTTCTGCCTCCCTAGATAAACTGCATGGAGCTATGAAGCCTTCTGGTGATAAAACCGGATTAGGCTATGATGACAATGATAGCAGTACAGCAGAAACCAGTTGTACCCCAAAGCTGGAAAGGACAAAGTTTAAAACAATGAACTTTGTAAAATCTAGCTCGGGACAACTCGTAGAGGCACAAAAGAAAAGATGCAGCTAAGCCTTCAATCTAGAAAGGAAGATTTTGAAGGCTGGGGTATACTGCTCCTGAGAAGTCTCGGGAAAGCTGGCTAAAGAAAAAAGTTGAACAGATGAGGGGTAAACCCAAATCTGGTGGTAGAAAGCAAAGCCAGTTTTCTCACGCTTCTACGAAGGACAGGCAGTATAAGCCCATATACAAGAAGTACAGATCTCATGGCAAAAATACTGCTCATCAAAAACAATCCAGATCAAAAAACACACATGAAACACACACATACTTTGATCCACGCACTGGTAAAGTGGTTAAATTTATCCAAGTGTGGGTCCGAAAGGTCTAATCAAACCTGGACCTAAATAAATCAAAGGGTACCAAATTTTCTTGATTTGTGATTGCAGTAACAGGTTTCCAGATTGGAGCAATCAACGTGGTATCTGGAAAGTGGATGTGCGAGGCACATGACTGGAGATGCCAAGCTGATAACAGATATTAAGCAGTGCAACTGACGCAAGATCACCTTCGATGATAATTCTAACGGTAACACGGTGGGTAAGGGTAAGCTTACCCATGGTAATTTTACTGTCAACAAAGTTCTCCTTGTTGAGAATTTGTGTTACAATCTGATAAGTATAAGTCAGTTGTGCGACAGTAACTACTCAGTTAAATTTCAAAAGCACATGCACTGTTTTGAATCCGGGAGGTCCGACTGTGCTCGTCGGATACAGATCGAGGATTACCTACAAAATAGACTGGTCAGATCAGCCGCATACAGAGCAAACTTTCCTAGTAGCTGACTCTTCCAAGAGCTAGCTCTGGCATTAGCGGATGAATCATCTCAACTTCAAAACAATTGCCAATCTGAGTAAGAGTGAGTTGGTTGATGGCTTGCCCAAATTAAATTTTCAAAAGACAAGATTTGCTCTGCCTGTAAGCTGGGAAAACATTTAAAATCTACTTTAAAAAATCTGGGCAGTAACAAAACCTCACGTAAGCTTGATCTTTACATATGAATCTTTTTGGTCCAATAACTGTAACCAGCTTAGGGGGAATGAAGTACACCCTTGTCGTAGTTGACAATTTTTCAAAATTTACTTGGGTGTTGTTTTTAAAATCCAAAGATCAAACTGTCGACCAGCTGTCAAGCTTTTAAAACGTTTGAAAAATTAGCAATATTGCAGTGTCAACCGGATAAGGAGTGAAAGCGAAACAGAGTTTTTTAATTTTAAAATTTTCTCTTATTTGGATGACATTGGAATCAATCACGAGTTGTCTGCAGCTAGAAAACCTCAGCAAAATGGGTTAGCTGAGCATAGAAATCGCACTTTAAAAGAAGCTGCTACAATGATGATTGCAGATTCAGGAATTTAAAAGAAATTTTGGGATGAAGCAGTAAACACAGCGTGCTATACTCAGAATAGATCAATGATAAATAAGCGACATGGAGTTAGCCCATATGAGATCTGGAAAGGCAAGAAACCTGATATTTCTTATTTCAGGGTGTTTGGATGCAGATGTTTTATCCATATTAATGGGAAAAATTACCTAAAAGCATTTGATGTCAAATCTGATGCAAGTATCTTCCTAGGATACTTAACAGTGAGCAGAACATACAGAGTCTTCAATAACAGGACACTAACTGTTGAAGAATCAGCTCATGCCGTGTTTGATGAAACCAGCTTCAGATCAACATCAGATTCCAAGATGAATGACTTGTGTACTTGTCTGGAGTCTACCAACCTTGATAAATCAAGTAACTATGAGGCACAGAACACATTCCAAGTTGGTGACCAGCATGCTCTGCATATGCCAATCACCAATGCAGACATTCAAGATATTGCACAAGCTGGTCAGGATCGCTTTCAAGCTGGTGGAGAACTTGAAAAATATGACGAGCCAAATATAACAAGTGATAATCCAACACGTGGTGATCAAGACAATCCAGCAGGCATGCAGGGGGAACAGAACGAAGCTTCAACCTCATATAGGCCAGGTTTCCTGTGGAATAAAAATCATCCACCTGAGTTGGTCATCGGTAACCCTACTGCACCTGTTAGGACACGAGGCCAGATGATAAGAGAATATTTTAATTATTCTTTCATATCGCATATAGAGCCTAAGAAAGTAGAATATGCTTTAGTAGATCCGAGCTAGATAGAAGCAATGCAAGAAGAACTTAGCCAATTCGAACGTAGTAAAGTTTGGCAAATAGTTCAGAGACCTATTGACCAAAACATTATAGGTACTAAATGGGTTTTTAGGAATAATTTAGATGAAAATGGGAATGTATTTCGAAACAAAGCTAGGTTGGTAGAGCAAGGATATATGCAAGTAGAAGGCATAGAAATTGAAGAATTCTTTGCCCCTGTAGCTAGATTAGAGGCCAATCGAATATTTCTTTCATATGCCTCATTTAAGAATTTTAAAGTTTATCAGATGGATGTCAAAAGTGCATTATTAAATGGCATCTTGAATGAGGAAGTGTATGTTACACAACCTCCTGGCTTCGTAGATCATACCAGACCAGAATTCGTGTATAAGCTTGATAAAGCTTTGTATGGTCTGAAAGAAGCTCACAGAGCTTGGTATGATACTTTTTCCAAATTTTTTATTGATCTGATTTTGTTTTCGGCTCTGTCGACAAGACACTGTTTAAGTTTGCTAAAAATGATCATGTCTTGTTAGTACAGATTATGTCGTTTGACATCATATTTGGCTCGACTAATCCCAAAACTTTGCGACAAATTTTCCAAGCTAATGCAGGACAAATTCGAGATGAACATGATGGGGGAGCTAACATTTTTCCTAGGCTTACAAGTAGAACAGCTTGAGGATGGGATCTTCATCAATCAAGCTAAATATACCAAGGAACTTCTCAAGAAGTTCGGGATGGAAAAGTGTTCATCAGCGGCTACTCCAATGAGTGTTTCAATCAAACTGGATAAATATGAAGCTGGAACCGTCGTTGAGGTAACAAGGTATCATGGGATGATTGGATATATATTGTACCTAACCGCAAGAAGACTAGAAATTATGTTCTCGGTTTGTATGTGTGCCAGGTTTCAAGCTGATCCGAAATAGTCTCATTACATGGATGTTAAACGCATATTTAAATACCTTAAGGGCACGTAGAACGTGGGTCTTTGATATCCCAAAGACTCAAGTTTCAATTTAATTGGTTATAGTGATGCAGATTACGCAGGTTGCAAGATTGATTAGCGTAGCACTAGTGGAACTTGTCAATTCTGGGGTGATAGATTGATATCATGGTTTAGCAAGAAACAGACATCTATAGCCATGTCCACAGCTGAGGCAGAGTATCTCACAGCTGGAAGTTGTTGCTCTCAAATATTATGGATTCAACAACAACTCAGGGACTATGGCATTGATGCACAAGAAGCACCCATTTTCTGCGACAACACAAGCACCACCGCGATCACTCAGAACTCCATGCTGCATTCCAGAACCAAGCACATTGATATCAGACATCACTTTATTCGAGACCACGTGCTAAAGAAAGACGTTCGGGTGAAGCATGTGCCAATCGATCAGCAAGTAGCTGATATCTTCACCAAGCCTCTACCAGACACTAAGTTTCTTATTTTAGAAACATTTTAGGTCTCTTGGATATGTCTTGATTGTGTTCTGCTTGCATATATTCAAGGGGAACAAGATAATTCAAACAGATAATACAAAGGTCCGCTGTTTGTTTCCACGCTGATCAGCACGTGCTGATCTGGTCCAGCTAGGGGCATGTATAGCGAGATGTTATCACGGTGTTTGGATTAATTGTTTCTGTGCTGGTATACAGTAAATAGAATGGTTGAGATTAGTTTGACTTTTAAAATTCATTTTAAATCGGACGGTCATTCTTCTAGAATTTCAAATGACTTCTTAATATGATGATGACACATGTCCATTAAAACCCATCTCTCTCTGATAGGTCCAAAATACAGGGTACCTGATCGTAAAACGCTCTGATACCAATTTTTAGGTCCAAAATACAGGGTACCAGATCGTAAAAACATTCTGATACCAATTTATAGGATCGATTAGGGGGGGTGCCTTGGGCTCTCACAGAGCTTATGCACCCATCCTAAGATCAAAACACCAGATTACAGCATTTTAAAAATTTTGGTTTGAAAGCAGCATGTAACTGGGAAATCAGATCAGCGTGGAGCTGGACCAGCAGCTCCGCAAACTGGTCCGAATCTCATCCAATCTGGTCTATACAAATCTTGAGCTGCAATAGCTCAGTGTTCTTGAAAGGTTAGTGCATTGAGAAATAGATTGGGTATGAAATAAATTCATGCAGAAACAACCCAAACTGAACTCTGAAAATCGAAAGTTAATTAACAGTTTTAAACCCAGTTATAAAACATGCAATGCATGAATGTTAAATGCAGAAAGCTGTAAAGAAATACGCTGCAATTTGTTTATGGAAGTTCGGAGCTGAATCTCCTACGTCTCCCCTTCTTTCACAACGGGAAGGATCCACTAGAAGATTTTATTACAATAGCCTCTGTTGCAACCCGATCCGACAGCTGCAAGAACTCCTAGCCACCTATGCACACCAGCCCGTAAGCCACGTGTTTAACAACACTTCTTTTATGTCTCAGTGCGAAAAGCTACAAGACTTGTTTAACGTCTCTGTCTAAAGACTACAAAGAGAGTTTTTGATTTTGTGATTCACTCATTTTTCTATTTCGCTCAACTCTCGTATATATGAGTGAATCGTATGTGAGAATTACAATGTCGCTCAATCTCTCGAATATAAAATCTCACACATTGGGAAGTGCTCCTCTCTGAGCTGGTATCTCGATGTCTTCCCAAGGTTGTGCCATCGAATATGATTTCGCTTTGAAGCTCAAGGATGTGCACCAGCTCACACCTGGGCACACGACTAGCTTGCACAGCAGCTACCACAGGATGTGCAAGCCTTCTACTAAGCACCGCTCTCTGTTTTTGTGTCTTTCTGCACTTGTGTATTGTTTTCGCTCAAGCTCCCTTTGCATCTTCTCTGCTTGTGCTCTTCTCTTGATATATAAAGACTCTTGTGCAGATTTGTCCGTTGGACACAAAGTTGTAGTCGTTGAGAAGTCGTTTGACACTGTTTTACTTTGTGTGCTTAGTGTTTTATTGTTTCTGCAGGCTTTCTTCACTTTAAGCACATGAGCAATGTTCTGATAAGACACAAGCAAATCACTTTGAACTCTACTAGATAGTCTTCGTTAATGCAAGATTTCAAATTGCTTTGCTCGTAGATTTGATAGGATATGCTGATATGCTATCTGAGCTGGTTAGACCAGCTTAGCTCCAATCTGGTTTATCCCTGAGCTGCACTTGTCTTCTGCTCTTGTTCATTGCTGGGATCTGAGTTTGTTTTCCAGCTGGTTTCCTTCCCAGCTGGTTGTTAGAGTAGATGCCCAACTAGCCAACTTGTGGCGTGTGGGTTTATAGACTCTTGTATATGACAATCTTTATATATGATATTTACATTTATTTATGGCGTTCTTTACTTTCACTGTGTTGTATGATGATTAAAAATTGCGTTGAGTAAAGACATAGAATGCACTATAGTGTATGTTAGATGTGATAGTGGGTATGACGACTATCATGAAATACATCTAATAGTCACTGTGTATTCTGAACACGTTCCTAGTCGATTGGGCCGTCAAAATGAGGATAAGGCCGTCCGAGCTCGAGACTAGCATCTGCAATGCGAAGTACCATGTTTCATTGGTAGGGAACATTGTGATGTTCTGAGCATGCAGATGGATAGTGACCTGGTGATCTATCAAACTACCCTCGTTCGGACTTTCCAAGTGGTTACCATTTGTCGAGTGGATAAGTCCGAGGTCCTGGTTATACTGATTAGTCCTCACGACTCGAAACGTCATTGAGGCTCTACATGATAGGCGCCTCACTTTGACCCGTTTGCCGACTCACTTGGGCTCGTTAGGCAGCGGGATTGGGTGAGGCCCCGATGCATATAGGAGTCGATGCATCGTTGTCGAGGATTCACCGCTCGCAGACATGCGTGGATATCCTATGTTATCTGAGGAGACGATAGTGTATAAATCTCTGGCCAGAGTACTAGAAGTGTTTTTGGTAAATGGGTTTACCTAGTCACACTTGCGATGTCACTATTCGATCTCCAAGATGTGTTCATAGCTATCGGATCTATAACGACTCTTGATTTACCAATGGTCGTTGATCTGATCGGGATATATGGATTGAAAGGACCGTACTGTATGCTAACCACGACCAACTGGTTCTTTCAGGCACTATCAGTGATACCTAGGGGATCATGGGACGATGTTGCTAGACGCTCTTACCATGATCCGATGGGCAAGTCCGGAATTGTGATTCCGGAGCCACAATGGTTGTGGGCCCACGGCTAGCTGTATCCCTGAACCATTGAGGGTCACACAAGTACTGGATTCGAGATTCCCACACGGATACTGAGCTCAATGTGTTGAGCATAGGAGGAGGATTTTAGGGAGTGCGACTTCCCAGAAGTCAACAGGGGTCAAATTGCAATTTCCAAAAGTTGGAGGACTAAATTGCAATTTAGGGTTGGATGATCTGAAAAATTGTTTTTCATATCATATCATTCAGTTTTGGAAACTGAGTCGATCGGCTCGATCTGATCGGCGATCGAAGTTACGATGAAGTCACAGCGATGGATATCGTCATTTGGACCCGGGCCCGTTGTGCCGGTCCAAGTCCATTGCTAGTCTATTTAATTAGACTTAATGCTTAATTGATGATAACTTAACAAGTGATTCAGATTACACAACTCCTTAACCCTAACCCTAAAGCACGGCTGCCCCCTTTCCCTCTCCTCCCACGCCGCCGCCGCTTCCCGCCGTCGGCCGCCGCCCGCCGTTGATTGATCGGACTTGCTCCGATCAATTTTCGAGGAGAATCCTTCCGCGCTGATTTCGTCAGGCCTTCTAGTGCAGGCTGACGAAGGAGTCTCTCTTCCGGTCGTGGACCTGATTGACGAATCTACAGCCGCCTACCGTGAAGAGCCGGTCTTCTTGTAATTCCGGTTGGAGCCAGGCGCAAGTCGCCAGCAAGGTAATCTACTAAGCACACTATGAATGGTTCGTAGTTTATAGTGCTGTTTTATTATATTGAACGTTTCCCGACCTAATTTTATTCTTCCGCTGCCTCGCCGGGAGACGGGATCCGGATCCGCCACCGCTTTCAAACAGTACAATTGCCTGGAATTAATGAGACAAGATCGGTACTATTTTGGGTAAATAGTACACAGTATACAGAGGACGTTTTACGGTGTTTGTACAAATATGGAAAGATGACAATTTGGCTCTGACTAAGTGCAATTTGCCTTCGTGGAGCAGTATATACTGTAATCGTGATTTGTTGAAGATTTACAAAAGAAAATATCTTTTATGACCGTTGAGAGCAAATGGTATAAATAGAAGAAATTTGAATTAAAGAAGCTCTCCATTACTCTCGACTCTTCGTCCAACTCATTCATCGTCTCTATCATTCTCGAGCTTACACTCTGTCGAAGTTATCTCTCAAAAGCTCACGAACTCGAAGAAACAAGTGTTGATTTTCACAGACATTACCTTCGAGTCATCTTCTGGTTCACCTGTTGAATCGCGTTTCTTTGTTTAGAAACCAGAAGATTTGCAGTCTCAATAGATCTGTACTGACTGTTATTATTCATTGTTGAGTCTATAACAAACGTGCTTCACAAAGCCGTTTGAAAATATAATATTAAGTGTTGTAAACAGCAGCTGCGTCTGCACTTTGGTTGGTGTTGCTAGGAGTTCACCTGGAGCGAGGCTCGGTGACTGGGTGATTGCAGAAGGACTGTAAACATCAAATCTTCTAGTGGAACCTTCCTTAAAAGGAAGAAGGGGAGACGTAGGATATTTATATCCGAACTTCCATAAACAAATCTCTTGTCCCTTAAACTTTTACTTTATCGCATTTATTTACTGCTTTAACTGTTCACTGATTGATTGGCTTCTTTCCGCACATATTTTGTTAGCCAAGAAATCAGCGTTTGGACTGAGATCCTTAAATCTGGTAACTCGGATTTAAGTTAAGCGGCTGCTTGTAAAATAGTTTTAAAAGGTTTCGAAAATTTATAAAATACCAAGGAGTTCATTCAACCCCCCTTCTGAACTCCTAGGCCTGTTTCGTGCCATATTGATCCTATCACCATCTTATATCGATCCGGCCGTCTTGACGAGGAGATTCCGTCCGTGAAACTTTTTTTGGTTTTATATTGCAAACCAGCAAAGGAATTGAGATCCCGATCGTGGACCGGATTAGACATTGGAGTTGTTCCACCGTTGAAGGGCTATTTCTCTTTACGAAATAGTAAGAGCTAGGCGCCAATTCGCCAAAGTAAATAACTCCCAAACATCCTTTGCATGTTTATTGTTGTAATTGTTGCATGAAATTCACGTATGAGCACCCCGGGATCAAAATTTTAAAAAACTTCCAAGTGACCCAAGTGAGCAATCCGTATCTGACACAAGATCCTAACAAAGGTATCAGAGCTTCAGGTTGGGATCGATCATACGTGAATTTCATTAAAAAATTGCATTAAAACCTCTAATTTTTTAAAAAAACTCCGGCGCTGTGCCACTGCGTGCCCGCCAGGCGACCGCCACGCATCCCACTACGCGCACGTCGCGCTGCAATTCTCGCGCACGTCATGCCGCATGCCCCGGCCCGTCGTGTGCCCCGGCCTGTCGTGTGACCATCGCTCATCTGTTGCGCGCACTATGCGACGCATATCGCACCCCCACCTCCGTGTGGCGCCGCCCATGTAGAGGGCGATGAAGATTCCGTGGTGACGTCGCGACCTATGGTTCTTCATGAGCTTGCCCCGGGCAGCCCGACGGGGTTTTCGGGTCGATACTTGTTATCCGTCTTTTTGAGACGGACCGAAATTTATTTTGACAAATTTTGTGGCTAAAATTGTTTTAAGCCCAAAATTATTTTCAAATTAATTTTCGAAAATTAAATTTTATGAAAATTTTATTTTCTTACTTTAAATTAATGACTGTTATCAGGCCTCGTGCTCAATCAGAGATAAAACCACATAATAAATGATAGCGGAAACATTAAAATAGTGGCTAAAATTTTTCGCTTTGGCCTGACTTAAGAAACATAATTCAAAATATTGATTTTTACAATGCTGAAAACCCAATACAATAACAAACAACAATACAACACGGTGTGACTCTCAATCAATAAACAGATGAGTCTCTCGCTAAACATAAATAAAATATAATATAACAACAATATCATATGTATCTACTACATATAACTGGGACACTCTATCCACCTCCCGAGGAAATACCAGCTGGACCAACTCCACGACCAGGGGAGAAACCATTGTAACCTAGAAACACACACAGGCAAACAAGACAACCAGCTCCAGAGGGACAAGGGGTCAAACCCCAGTACGGAGAGCAACTGAAAAACCGTAGTTAAATAGCAATAGATAAAATGTGAATGCTATGCATGAGAACGAGGCTACTACCTAAGGCAGGGAGCCCAAGGATCTCAAGAACTGCTCAACAACTGATATCCAATCAACTGGAAGATAGTGGCCATGGTGTGTGAGTATATGGGAGCTACGCACTCGTCTCAACACACGGTACCAGATGCATAACAATCATTCAACCTGCTGTTGCCCAGCTCATGAGATGTGGGAGCTACCCACTCCGCTCATAGTGGCTAACAGATCCCAGCAGAGAGATGAGGGTGATGGGAGTTACCCACTCGGCCTCCAAAATAGGTATCCTAGTGTACACAGATCAAGACAACAAGGCACGGCTAGCAAGATCTAAGCTCAACATAAATAATGCGTGTATGCAATGAAACAGCTTGCAATAAATAACACAACAGGAGCAAGCAATAACAGCACAAAGGCATACACAGCAGCACACATAATATCCATGCTAATTTCAACGCTGTAAAACAAGCTCACATCCGTACCTTAGTTCTGAGCTATAATCCGCCTTCCGACATGATTTCCGGTAGTGTTGCGACGGCTGATTTTTGCTTCTAGGTTTTGTTCGGGCCTGTCCCTGGCAGCCCATGAAGTTTTCGGGCCGATATTCAATATCGGGCCGATTTTGGTCGATTTTGAAATTTTGAGATTTTTGGAACCAAAATTGTTTTTGGCCCAATGCGATGCAATTAAAATTGCAAAATATGATTTTGATTGAAAAATATGATTTTATAATTAAATATGATTTTGTTGATTAAAATTTGATTTTATCGACAAAATACGATTTTATTATAAAATGCGATTTTATGATTAAAATATGATTTTGCGATAAATAATTTGATTATTTAAATTTATGCATATTAATTAGATTGATTGCATGATTGGGATGATCGAGAGCCATGTCCCAATGTGTTAGGTGTATGCTTTAGGTTTTGTGATTTCGGTTGTAATATTGTTGATTATCATTTTATAAAAGTGCATCTGTTTGTGGCCCGTTCCCACCCCTTAAAATGTATCCCTTATTTGTCATGGAATTTAATTGTAAATCACTAGACTTAGTGGGAGGACTTTTGAAGATGGTGGGCCCGATGACGATCAAAGATATTGAAGACCGAAGATCTGTAAAACCGGAAGCAAATGTAATAGGATTGCATTGCATATTGCATTTCACCTAGGATTGGACCCAGGTCCGTGATTGGCGACCACGGACCGCATAGCTCTCGCGATAGATCATCCCAATGTTTATATATATGATATATAGTTAGTTGAATCCGCATGTTTTAAATATGATTTAAAATATACTGCATGAGACCAAATTTTCAAAAATAAAATCCCTCGTTTTAAATACGATTTAAAACTAATATCAAGATAAAAGTTTATTCGATAAACCAAAGGGGATTTAAATTTGTTTAAATTTCCCTACCTTCCATCAACAATGGGTGTACGTCGATGCTACCCGTATACATGGCCCGGCTCATATTATTGATGTGGTCATGTATGCCGGAAAGCTGTCCACGACATTGACAATTGTTGTGAGTTCGGTTGGAACTCCCTTTAACGTTGGCTCATATTACTGGGGACGTTAAGGGGACCGTCCTTCACGACTCAACATTGATGGGTCATCTTGACACGTGATAGTAAACGGCGTCATATTATTGGGCCCTTACTGGACGTGAGGTGAATACATGGAGGTTGCACCGGTTGCAATCGGAAACTACCTTTTCGGGGTCGTGGTTGGCTGATATTATTCGGGACCATGATCGCTTGATTGGGCTCCGTGTACCCACTAAAGAAACCTGCTTTCTTGATTTCATTAGAGGGTGGTGAAATCGTTAAAATAGTGGAAGGGTAATTCATAGAACTTAACGACCTTGTTTTATGTCTTAGTGATTATTTTATATATAGTTAGTGATGATTGTCTGTTTTCTTTTCAGTATAACTGCTTATATAATGTCTTCGTTCAAAAACCCACTCGCTGCTATACTGGATAGCAACAAGTTCACCGGTCTGAACTACCAAGACTGGCTCCGCAACCTCAACCTTGTGTTGGCTTCGGAAAAACTTCTTTATGCGATAGAGAAGAGTCCTCCGGAGGAAACCCCTGCCAAAATCATCCCTGAGGAGCTGATTACGCTTCAACAATGGAGGGACGACGCGGTTAAAGCTCGATGATATGTGATGGTGTCAATGTCCAATGAAATTCAACGGCGCTTTGAGAAGACAAAGTATGCTGCTGACATACTTTTTCATCTCAAAGAACTGTACGGGGAGAACTCTCGACATGAGAGGTTCACGGCTGTCAAGGAGCTTATGACGAGCCGCATGCGCGATGGGACTTCGGTCCGCGAGCATGGGCTTCATATGATTGGGCTCGTTGAAAAGTTGTCGGCCTTGATATCGTACTTCCACACGAGCTGTCGATGGATGTACTTCTCCTCTCACTACCCGCTGCATTTGACCCCTTTGTGGTCAACTTCAACATGAACAAGCTGGCAGCCACCCTTGAAGAGGTGGTTAACATGCTTGTAGTGTTTGAAGGAACCATAAATAAGGACAAACCCGTCCTCCTTATGGGTTCTTCTACGAAGAAGGGGCCCAAACGTAAGGGCAAGAAGCGTTCTGCCCCTGCGAAGGAGGAAAAGCCCACCAAGAAGCCAAAGGCAAAGGCTTCCAAGCCAAACAAGAGCGAGGATGTTTGCCACCACTGCCACAAGCCTGGGCATTGAAGGAGGAACTGCAAGGAGTACCTCGAGCAGTTGCGAACTACGAAAGGTATGTTCTATATTGAAATAAATATGTCTCTTAATTCGACTTCTTGGGTACTTGATACCGGATGTGGATCTCATATCTGCAATGATTTGCAGGTGATGACAAGAAGCCGACGTCTTAGAGAGGGTGAGACCCACTTGAAGCTTGGCAATGGAGCAAGAGTTGCTGCAGTAGCTATAGGAAATGTTTATTTATTTCTGTCTTCTGATTTTAAGTTGTTATTGAGAAAAGTTTTGTTTGTTCCCGAATTAATAAAGAACATTATTTCTGTTTCTATGCTTGATAGTGATGGATATTCTTGTATGTTTGCTAATTCGATTTGTAATATTTACAATAATGAATGTTTAATTGGAATTGGGGAACGCGAAAACGATTTGTACACCTTAAAATTAAAAGACGTTCCAACTCGCGATGTCGAAGCACATACAACAACGATTAAAAGGAAACACGATAACTTGAACCCAGCACAACTTTGGCACGCTAGGCTAGGTCATATTTCTCTAAGTAGGATGAACAAGTTAGTTAGGAGTGACATGTTTGATCTGTCAGACATTAACTCCCTACCGACTTGTGAGTCTTGTCTCAAGGGAAAGATGACTAAGCAACCATTCAAGGGCAAGGGTGAGCGTGCTCAAGGCCTATTGGATTTGATCCATACTGATGTGTGCGACCCATTTAGTATTGGTACTAAGTACGGTCACACATACTTCATCACCTTTACCGACGATTACACTAGGTATGGGTACTTGTACTTAATGAAGCACAAGTATGAATCCTTTGAAAAGTTCAAAGAATTCAAGGCTGAAGTAGAAAATCAATTAGGCAAAAGTATTAAAGCACTTCGATCCGATCGAGGTGGTGAATACTTGAGTGCTGAATTTCAAGACTATCTGAAAGAGAATAGGATTCTCGCACAGTGGACCCCTCCGGCCACACCACAGATCAATGGTGTAGCGGAGCGTCGTAATCGAACCCTGTTAGACATGGTTCGATCTATGATGAGCTTCACTGAACTTCGTACCTCGTTTGGGGCTATGCGCTCGAAACGGCGGTAATGTTGTTGAACAATGTCCACACCAAGGCAGTGGATAAGACTCCATATGAGATATGGATGGGCAAACCACCCAAGTACTCATACATGAGGATTTGGGGATGTCCTGCTTACGTGAAGCAGACAGTGGGAGATAATCTGGATACGAGATCCATCTTATGATACTTCATTGGGTATCTAAAGAATTCCATTGGATACTACTTCTACTATCCAAGTGAAACAAAAGTGTTTGTTTCTAGAATGCCACCTTTATGGAAAGGGAATTTCTACTTGATAGAAAAGGAAAGATAGTAGAACTCGAAGAGGTTCGAGAACCAACTGAAGTACCAAATGAATCTCCCGCACCTCCAGAGCCAGTACCAGAAATGGTCGCACCTAGGAGATCCGAAAGGGTTCCTAGGGCTCCTGAGAGATATGGTTTTCTCCTTGAAGATGATCAAGGAAGTTGGAACCTGAGATTCGATGAAATAATTAAGGAATTTGGTTTCATCAAGAATCCCGAGGAGCCATGTGTTTATAAGAAGGTAGTTAAAAGCGCTGTGACATTCCTCGTACTTTATGTTGATGACATTCTACTCATTGGGAATGATGTAGGAATGCTGCAATCAACTAAAGTCTGGTTGTCTAGTAAATTTTCGATGAAGGACATAGGTGAAGCATCCTATATTCTTGGAATACAGATCTATCGGGATAGATCGAAACGGATTCTCGGACTCACCCAAGCCACCTACATCGATATCATACTTAAGAGGTTCTCTATGGAAGAGTCCAAGAGAGGACACCTACCTATGTGCCACGGGGTCACTCTATCTAAGTCTATGTGTCCGAAGACTGATGAGGAGATAGAGAGTATGACACGTGTGGCATATGCCTCGGCAATAGGTAGTATTATGTATGGCATGATCTCGACTAGAACGGATGTCGCATATGATCTGAGTGTCACGAGCAGCTACCAGGTCAACCCCGGCCAATTGCATTGGAAGGCTGTGAAGGATATTCTTAAGTACTTGCGAAGGACTAAGAATATGTTCATGGTCTATGGGGGTGGTGAACTGAAACTGGAAGGCTACACTGATTCTAGCTTCCAGTGTGACAACATAGCAGTTGAGAGAGTCGCCTCTGTGGAAAACATTTCTGATCCACTTACGAAGCCCTTTCCAGGACCCTTGTTTGAAAAACATCGCGAAACAATGGGACTACGTCTGATGAGTAGTTGGCTTTAGGGCAAGTGGGAGATTGTTAGAGTAGATGTCCAACTAGCCAACTTGTGGCGTGTGGGTTTTATAGACTCTTGTATGAAACGATATTTATATATGATATTCGCATTTGTTTATGACGTTCTTTATTTTCATTATGATTATAATGTTAACAATTGTGTTGGATAAAGACCTAGAATGCACCATAGTGTATGTTAGATGTGATAGTGGGTATGACGGCTATCATGAAACACATCTAATAGTCACTATGTATTCTGAACAAGTTCCTAGTCGATTGGGCCGTCAAAATGAGGATAAGGCCACCCGAGCTCGAGACTAGCATCTGCGATGCGAAGTACCATGTTTCATTGGTAGGGAACATTGTGATGTTCTGAGCATGCAGATGGATAGTGACCTGGTGTTCTATCGAACTACCCTCGTTCGGACTTTCCAAGTGGTTACCATTTGTCGAGTGGATAAGTCCGAGGTCTTGGTACTGATTAGTCCTCACGACTCGAAACGTCATTGAGGCTCTACATGATAGGCGCCTCACTTTGACCCGTTTGCCGACTCACTTGGGGTCGTTAGGCGGCAGGATTGGGTGAGGACCCGATGCATGTAGGAGTCGATGCATAGTTGTCGAGGATTCACCGCTCGCAGACATGCGTGGATATCCTATGTTATCTGAGGAGACGATAGTGTATAAATATCTGGCCAGAGTACTAGAAGTGTTTTTGGTAAATGGGTTTACCTAGTCACACTCGTGATGTCACTATTCGATCTCCAAGATGTGTTCATAGCTATCGGATCTATAATGACTCTCGATTTACCAATGGTCGTTTATCTGATCGGGATATATGGATTGAAAGGACCGTACTGTACGCTAACCACGACCAACTGTACTGGATTCGAGATTCCCGCATGGATACTGAGCTCAATGTGTTGAGCATAGGAGGAGGATTTTAGGGAGTACGACTTCCCAGAAGTCAACAGGGGTCAAATTGCAATTTCCAAAAGTTGGAGGACTAAATTGAAATTTAGGGTTGGATGATCTGAAAAATTGTTTTTCATATCATATCATTTAGTTTTGGAAACTGAGTCGATCGGTCCGATCTGATTGGCGATCGGAGTTACGATGAAGTCGCAGCGATGGATATCGTCATTTGGACCCGGGCCCGTTGGGCCGGTCCAAGTCCATTGCTAGTCTATTTAATTAGACTTAAGGCTTAATTGATGATAACTTAACAAGTGATTCAGATTACACAACTCCTTAACCCTAACCCTAAAGCACGGCCGCCCCCTCTCCCTCTCCTCCCACGCCGCCGCCGCTTCCCGCCGTAGGCCGCCGCCCGCCGTTGATTGATCGGACTTGCTCCGATCAATTTTTCAAGGAGAATCCGTCCGTGCTGATCTCGTCAGGCCTTCTAGTGCAGGCTGACAAAGGAGTCTCCCTTCCGGTCGTGGACCTGATTGACGAATCTACAGCCGCCTACCGTGAAGAGCCGGTCTTCTTGTAATTCCGGTTGGAGCCAGGCGCAAGTCGCCAGCAAGGTAATCTACTAAGCACCCTATGAATGGTTCATAGTTATAGTGCTATTTTATTATATTGAATGTTTCCCGGCCTAATTTTATTCTTCCGCTGCCTCGCCGAGAGACTGGATCCGGTTCCGCCACCGCTTTCCAACACTGGTTTCTTCATTTACTACAGGAATCTTCCTCCACGATTCCTTTGGTATCGAACAACATGTTCTCAGATTCTTCCTCATCTCCATCTACAGGGGTCACCTCGAGCTCGTCAAGCTTCTCACAGGTTCCTACCTCCGCAATTCTTCTTCTCCATCATCTTCCACATTATCTATCTCTCTCATAAGCATCCAGCTTAACCGATCTGGTTTTCTTGAGACTGAGCTGGTTTTTCCTTAACCAGGTTGGCTCTATTCTTCTCGTCAAGAACTTCTGTGTACTTGCTTATTCTATTGTTCCATTCAGACACCTCTTCCAAACCATCAGCAAGTACATCGATCCTCATCTGGTTGACTGAGCCAGTTCTTCCATAGGCACTTCAAACATTATCGTTGAAGAACTGAAATCCTGCACCAGTGATTATATCCCTTCTTATTGGGATACAATAATCAGTTCTAATTCAGATTTCATTGGGCTGGACTTCCTATGATGAACTGATTATTGTTGCACTCTGTGATCTGACCTGCACTTGATCACTGTGCTTGTACTCGACTCTGCACTTGAACACCGCACTTGTAAACTACACTTGATCTGTGCCTCAACCGCTGATCTGATCCTGCTCTTTCTTTGATGTTCTCCACGATCTGGATCTCTTCTGCTATACCAACTCAGACGTCCCCTCACTGTTTCAGCGTAGATATCTTCAACTAGACCAGCTTAGGCGTCCCTGTTAGGATCGAAAAACCGGAGGTGTCCGTGAGCTCTGCCACAACTCATGTAGGCTCTCACACAACCTAGATATCAACCCCTTAAGTTACGTGCATTTTAAAATTTTGGACATAAAGAGCACGCAACTATGAAACCAGACTGTACCAATAGCTCTGCGAGCTGGTCCAGATTAGCTGTTCTGCGAGCTGGTTTAATACAAACGGTCTGGTTTCTTACATCTTGAGCTGTAATAGCTTAGTGTTCTTGAATGTTAGTGCAAACAGATACAGATTTAGTTATGAGTTAAAATCATGCGAAAACAATTCAAACCCAACTCTTATAATCGAAAGCCATTAAACAGTTTGAAAAACAATAAGCAAATATGCAATTCATGTATGTAAATGCAGTCAGTTGTAAAGAATATACGCTGAAATTTGTTTATGAAAGTTCAGAGCTGAATCTCCTACGTCTCCCCTTCTTCCATGATGGGAAGGATTCCACCAGAAGACTTTGATTACAACGACCCTCGCTGCAATCCACTCCTACGACCAGCAGCCGCAAGAACTCCGAGCCACACCACTGCACACCAGCCCGCAAGCTGAGTGTGTCTAACTCACTTCTTTTACACCTCTGTGAGAAAGGCTACACACAATTCGTTAATTTCTTAGTGCGAAAGACAAATAGACTTGTTTAACGTCTCTGTCCAAAGACTACAATGGAAGTCATTTGATTTGATTCACTCAGATAATCTAATCAGTTCTCTCAAATATTTGAGTGAATCGTGTGTGAGATTTACACTGTATGCTCAATCTCTCGAAGATAAAATCTCACACACTGGGAAGTGCTCCTGTCCGAGCTGGTTCTTCGATGTCTTCCCATGATTGTGCTTTCTTCTGTTTTACATTTTGGTTCGCACAACACTTTTTAGAATTATCTCACTATACTTCTGCTGCTTGTGCTCTTCTCTATATATAGTCTGATGCGGAGTTATATCCGTTGGACACAAATTTGTAGTCGTTTGAAAAGTCTTCCGACACTGTTGTACTTTGTGTCAGTTGTCTTTAAATGCGTCAAACGATTTTCCTCACTTTAAGCATGTGAGTACTGTACTTGAGAAGACACTACAAGCAAGTCGATTTGAATACTGAACAACATTTATCGTATAGTCTTGTATTCAAATCGCTTTGCTTGTAAAATTTGATAGCATTTATCATGCTATCTGAGCTGGTTTGACCTTAACCAGCTTGCCAGCTTATCTCCATTCTGGTTTGCACTGAGCTGGTTGCTTTATTCTGTTCAACGCTCTCTTCTTCTCCTCTCGTTTGCAACCGCTCTTATGCTGATCTTCATCATATTCAGAACTTATAGTTCCTGTACCTAGAAAATTTCCTCCCCATTTTATGATTGTTCATTACTTTGCTAGATAGAGTCTCTTCTTCATTGATCTGCTCTTGAACATCTTGTCCAGCTGATTTGTCCTTAACCAGCTGGTTTCTAATCTGCTCTTTATATCTGAGCAGACTCTTCATTTGAGCTGTTCTTCAAGCTGGTCTGCTTCAGATTTCTTCTGGATCAATGCTGAGCTGTGGCAGTGTGCCCATCCAGTTTGCATCTTTCCATACCAGCTTGTCTCAATTGAGGCTGATCGAGTACCCCTAGCATACAGATTCTTCCTCATCTCCATCTACGGGGGTCTCCTCAAGCTTGTCCAGCCTCTTTCTGAAATAGCTCGCATGTCTCAGCTGACCTCCCAGCTGTGTTAGAGTAGATGCCCAACTAGCCAACTTGTGGCGTGTGGGTTTTATTGACTCTTGTACAAACGATCTTTATATATGATATTCGCATTTTCTTATATGGCATTCTTTACTTTCATTATGTGTGTAATGATTTACAATTGTGTTGAGTAAAGACCTAGAATACACTAAAGCGTATGTTAGATGTGATAGTGGGTATGACGGCTATCATGAAACACATCTAATAGTCGCTGTGTATTCTGAACATGTTCCTAGTCGATTGGGCCGTCAAAATGAGGATAAGGCATTCAGTTCGAGATGATGAAGATCAGCTAGAAGCGCAAGAGTTGAAGATATAAGTACTGTTGATGAATCTATCAACAGTCGCTATTCAAGAAGAAGAAGATTTCATTTATAAGTACTGTTGATGAATCTTTCAACAGTCGCCATTCAAGGAGCTTAGAAGAAGAAGAGTAGCTGGAGCTGAAATGAAGAAGATCAGCTGGAGCGCTAATTGTTTGATGACATCAGCAGTGACGTCATCATCAGCAGATGAAGATTCAGCAGAGAGTCTCATCCAGCAGTTGGTATTTGGAGTTGGCGTTTGCAAAACGATGTCGCTTGAATAAGTTGGAACGACAGCGTTTTGCATTCGCAATCAGCAGATGAAGCTAAGCGCAAAAGACGATGCGACGTCGTGCTGAAGATCAGCAGATGAAGAGAAGCTCTGAAGAGAGAAGCGACGTCGTATGAAGAAGCATCTAGTCGCAAGCTACTGTTCATCAGCAGGGAGCTACAGTGCAACCAGCAGAAGCTATTTGGAGATAGCGATAGCAAAACGATGTCGTTTACATAAGTTGATACGACAGCGTTTTTCTATTGCGCTAAAGATTCAGCAGGAAGACTTTGCGCTTATGTTCAATCAGCAGGCGCGAAGAATCAGCAGGTAGCAACAGTACTTCCAGTCGAGAACTTATTTGTATCAGCTGTTGCTACGCTTCCAGTCGTTGTGAAATCCAGTCGCAACGCAAAGCATCCAGTCGCAAGAAGATTCAGGCGAAGCTTTTGGACAACCAGACGCAAGCAACAGCAGCATCCAGTCGAGAGATTATTTGAATCAGCTGTTGCTATATATTCAGTCGCAAGAAAGCCAGGCGCAAATAATTGAAGAAGAAGAAAAGCGCAGCAGTCGTAGGAATTAATCAGCAGCGAAGCAGTTGACGAATTATCAAAGATGGATGTCAACTGCTGAGCTTAATTCAAAATGGCGAAAGCGACAAGAAACCTGCAAAAGAAAAAGACTCAAGTACTGTTCTTGTGTCGGTACTTTACAGAGGAGCGTTGCACTAAAATAGAAAGAAGACAAGATAGCCTTCTGAAGCGCTGAACAAGATTTGGAAGCTTTCCAACGGGAAGAATTTCAACAGAGGCTATATATTCGAGGCAACGCCCATTGAAGAAAGTGACTGAAGCTCTGCAGTTCATAGTGAACGAGACGCTATGCGTTCGTTCAGTTGGTGCTACTACATACTGTGGTCGAATTACATTGTTTATACAGTGCACCAACAGAGGGAAAAATAGAGAGATAGACGAAGCAATCAACCGCCATTAGAGAGGAGTTTTTCACGAGTGTTGATTGCTAAGTCTAGATTAGCTTGTATTAGAGCATGTCTCTCGTGTGTGAGAAAAACAGAGAGTTGAGCGTTCAATGTATCATTCTCACACACCCGGATTCATTCACATCTATTTGTGAATGAATCTCAAAATATGTTCACAGATCCCGTCCAAGCATGAAGACGTTAAACTCTTGTGTATGTAGTTAGTCACACAGTTGCGGCTGATGTGCAGTTATGAAGTAGTGGATCCTTCCGAGGTGGAAGAAGGGGAGATGTAGGATGTTGATATCCGAACTTCCATAAACAAATATGCTGCGTACTGTATTGTGTTCTTTAAGCTTTCTGTATTGCATATTTACTTAGCACGCATTGCACGTTTACATATCAGCACTTGCTTGTATTTAGCATTCG
>KV011905.1:13429-31913 GCA_001598015.1 Dorcoceras hygrometricum
CCGGCTGTTGAGTCGTGCCTGAAAAGTCCAACGCTATCGTCGGAGTGGTGACTACCGGATTCGAGTGTCTACCACCGAGCTGTGATGGGCTGACGGGCCCCGATGATCACGGACCGATGATTTCCCGGTTGATAGACCGTGGTATATAGGAGACTTGATTTGACTGCCAGTTGATGTGCTGGTCTTGCTTACCGATGTCCTTAGCAGCCTCATGCATTCATAAGCATTGATTTATAGCATGTTGCATGTTTATCTGCTTTGATAGCTCTTCGTACTGAGGCTTGACCTCGTATATGTTTCCTGCTTTGTCTTGCTGGGTCTGCGTGCCCATTTGCAGGAGCTTTAGGTAACCAAGCTGGGTAGAGTGGAGGTTCAGCTGGTCGATCCCCTCATCCCTGAGTCCCAGTTTACTTATGATATGTATTGAACCGGGGGATGCCCCGTGTTTTATTGAATTTGGGGATCTGTATTTTGAATTGAATTATGTGGTTACTTGTGGTATGAGTTTGAGTTAACTTATATTTTGAATGTATGATTTGAAGTTCAGGCCATTGTATTTCGAAAAAAATTTTAAGCCCTGATTTTAAGCTTCCGTGATTATGCGCTTATTATGTGTTAATTGTTACTAATTAGCACGGGGCCTGACAGATGATTTTTATTCCACCGGAGATCAGATCTAATGGGATTTTCTCCTTGTTGCATTTGAGTGTCTGGCTGGATTGCAACAGCTGGATCAGCTGACGCAAATTGATATTCTTCGTTATTGGCTTGTGCGTCAGGTTCCAGTTGTTGAGATGGTTGTTCCAGATGTGAGCTTGGATCAGCTCTTGTATCAGTTGTTGGTCTGGATTCCGACTGATGTGATGTGCTTACGACTGATGCTTCAGCAGGTGGTCTAGATACCAACTGATATGAAGTGCTCGTGTCTTGTTCATCAGCTGTTGGTTTAGATACCAATTGATAAGTGCTAGCGGCTGATGCGTCAGCTGTTGATTGATGTATAGAGAGGTCTTTTTGTGCAACATCTGAATGAGCACCATCTGGTTGAACAGCATCTGTTGGAGCAACAGCTGGTTGAGCAACATCTGGTTGAAGGGTTGTTGCTCCTCCTCCAACAGCTGGTACACTTGGCGAGATCTGATCCTGCGTAGAGTCAACGTTAGTTAAATCGGTGACTACTGGATTACCTGTCAGATCTTGTTGCGAGTTAGTGTGTGGTGTGTCCAGTGCTGGTTCCATCTCTGCTGAATATCTTTGTGGAGTCACGTCATCATCTGAGTCATCAAGACTTGTTTATTCTAGACGTGAACACAAATCGTGTAAGCTTGCAGCTGATTTGGATCTGAAGCTTGTTTAATCAAACACCACATGAGCGGATTCTTCGACCGTTAGACTTCTGTTGTTGAATACGCGATATGCTTTGCTAACAGCGGAATATCCTAAAAAGATACCTGCATCAGATGTTGGTACAAAAGCTGTTAGGTGCTTCTCGCCATTATTATGAATAAAGCATCTGCACCCAAACACCCTAAAATAAGATATATCAGGTTTCTTGCCATTCCAGATCTCATATGGGGTTTTATCGTGCATCCTATTAATCATAGATCTGTTCTGAGTATAACACGCTATGTTAACTGCTTCTGCCCAAAATTTTTGTGAAACACCGGAGTAAGCAATCATAGATCGAGCAGCTTCTTTTAAAGTACGGTTTCTACTCTCAGCTAACCCGTTCTGCTGAGAAGTTCTAGCTGCTGAAAGCTCATGTTTTATCCCTAAGTCTCCCAAATAAGAAGTCAATTTTTGATTTAAAAACTCAGTACCACGATCACTTCTTATTCGGTTGATTGAACAAGATCTGTCATTTTGCAAACGTTTTAAAAGACGTATCAGCTGGTCGGCGGTATCAGATTTTGTTTTTAAAAACAACACCCAAGTATATTTTGTAAAATCATCAAAAACTGCAAGGGTGTAGTTTATTCCCCCTAAGCTAGTTACGAGTGTAGGACCAAAAAGATCCATATGTAAAAGCTCTAAGCTACGGGAAGAACGTTTATCGCCTTTATTTTTGAAAGTAGATTTAATTTGCTTTCCCAGCTGACAAGCGGCACAAAACTTGTCCTTAGAAAAATTGATTTTTGGCATACCAGAAACCATATCATGTTGACTCAACTTGGCAAGTATTTTGAAGTTTAGATGATTCATTCTTTGATGCCACAGCCAACTCTTGGAAGAGTCAGCTGCAAGGCACAACTGTTCAGATTTCAACTGCTCTGACCAATCAATAATGTAGGTATTCCCCGAACGTTTACTACCAATACAGTCAGACCATTTGCACTCTGAACTGTTCAAGTGTGTTGTTGAAACTTAACTATGTAACCCTTCTCACATAGCTGACTAATGCTAATCAAATTATAACGTAAATTATCAACAACTAAGATGTCTGAAATGGAGATGTTACCGTGGATAAGCCTACCCTTACCCACAGTGTTACCATATGCGTTATCACGAAAGACTATTTTTGCGCCTTTGTGTGGGACAACATCTGATAGCAGCTATTGGTTCCCTGTCATATGTCATGCACAGCCGCTGTCCAGGTACCACAAATTTGATACATCTACTGGTTCGTACCTGTTATCCTGCAATCATAAAAACAATGTTTGGTACCCAATTTTACTTGGGTCCAGATCGGATTACCCCTTTCGGGACCCATACTTGAATTACCTTAACAGTTTTTCCAGTACTAGAGTCCGTGAGGGTCTGTGCAAAATTACGGTGAGATCTATTGAGTGTTGATTTCATATTTTGACCATTTAGATCCCTCCTCAGCTGAACCTTTTTTTCCAACCAGATTTTACCTTCGTTGAATTGCGCCTTGGCTGGTTATGAGCAAACGACTTAGATCCAGCTTTCGCTTTATCTTTTTCCAATTTGTTCTTTAGCCAACTGGGCTTGGAATTCTCAGGTCTTTGATAGCCGATACCAGCTTTTCCTTTATGTTTCAACTTCTGAGAAGTCTGGTCATTATATGTCATCGACTCATAGCTGTCATATGTCACACTGGCTTTGACAAAGCTCATCTTATTGAACTTGTCGTACACCAGCTGTGACTGAGTACTTGTTTCTCCTTCACTGCTTTCACTACTATTGAAACCCAAGCCAGTTCTATCACTCGCTGGCTTCTGAATTCCAAACATCTTATCAAGAGAAGCAGAAGACTTGGTCCAGGAGCTCATTGTCAAATATAATCTTTCAATTTCATACTCGAACTCACAAGACTTTGATCTCAACAAATCATTTTCAGCCTTCAGCTTACTCAACTTGATTTTTAAACTGTCAGCTTCACCAAGTTCAACAGTACTTGGTTCTACTAAACTATTTTTCAAATCATCGTTTTCAGCTTCAACTTCCTCAAATGTTTGAGAAAGCTTCCTGTACTCTTTGACCATATAATTAAGTGCACTGACAAGGTCTTCTCGTGTAAATTCAATGTTAGAGAAGTCGATACCTCGTCATCAGATGTATGGTCAGCCATGAGACAGTGAACTTCCTCCTGTTCACTATCGCTTGATGAGGAACTGTTGGATGAAGAATCTGAATCAATATCAGCCCAACTCTTGGTGCTTTCCTCAGCCATTAATACTTTGCGATCATTCTTGCGGCTGGGTCTTTTTATCACCTCGTGTCCTCATCCGTCTCTCCTTGGATCTATCCTTGGGTCTGTCGACAGTTCTCTCATCAGTCTTTTCATCTCGTTTGTATCGATCCTCCTTCTTTTCATCTCTCCTGTATCTATCTTCCTTCTTGGGCCTGTTGCAGTCAGCTGCAAAGTGCCCTGGACGACCACAGTTTTAACAATTCGAATCATCATTAACTTTATCAGATTTATGAAAATTATTATAAGGAGTAGAAGGGTTGAAAGATCTTCTCAAGTATTTCCCAAACTTCTTAACGAAGAGGGACATGACGTCGTCGCTGAGTTGATCAGCCGTCTTGCTAGTGCTTGGAGAGCACTGTTCAGTAGTTGTAGCTGCTAATGCTTTCGTCGGCTGGGATGTTGATGGAGCAGCTTCAGCTCTTGTGTCTGGTCCTGTGCTAATAAACAAAGATTATAGCACAATTAAGCAGAAAATGACGGAAGCGTAAAAATCGGGCTTAAAAATTTTTCGAAATAAAAAGGGCCTGAACTCAAAACATTCATTCAAAATATCAATACTCAAAATATGAGTTAACTCAAACTCATACACAACAGGTAACAATCAATACTCAAATCGTAACATGTAATGTCCAGATATTTTAGAGGCCACAAATTAGAAAGTTATGAGATTGAGGGATTACAATTCTATTCTATTTAACTCTTGATTTAATTGAGTTTCAGATTTCAGATATGTATTGTTTAGCTTTTCATCATTTAAGAGCTAAATTTCAGATTTCATGTTTACGTAAATTCAGCTTTCGATGTGCCTTGAGTTGAGTTTCAGCTTTTCGTGATATCAGTTGTCACATTATGTTAAAGATTTCAGACGTTGGTTTTATGTTTTGAATAACCTTTAGTATTAAACAGATTTCAGATGTCAGGAATGCAATTTGCAGTAGATGTCTAGTCAATTTCTGCAAGCCAATCGAATCCTTTGTTTTAACTAAATCGTTCGGTTTTCATATGCATCATTTGGTTTAAAACAGAGTACGCTTTTAGGAGATTTGAGCATCTTGATTAAACGTGTTTCTTTCCTTAGGCATTTTAAATCATATAAATAGGATGATAAGCTGCTTCATGCATCATTATCTTCAAAACAAATTAGTTCAAAGCGGTGCTCTCTCTCTAACAAACCGAGCAAAAGTCTTTTAAATCTTTTCGAAGGAGGCGATCGGAGTGTTGGTGATTTGCTGAATTTCTACTGTGATTTGTGTTCAAGAATTCAGGCAAATAAACTCTGTTTCTTGCTCACTCAGTGAAAGCATATATTCAGTTCTGTTCGCATGTTTATATGAGATTTTAAAGTTTGGAAGAAAACTTCGATTGTTCTTCAAAACCAGAAAAGTTCACGCTCTGTTTTTATGAAAGTTGCATTTTACTGTATTTTGATCCATAAATGTTTTAGAAAATGGTTTGGTGATGTTCATCCAGTAGTTTCTTGAATTTTCTTCAGAAATTCCATCGAAGTAGCTTACAAGTAGCTTATTCGATTATTTCCAGAAATTTCTTGAAATATTTTGAATTCTTCAGACGAAGGAAACCGTTGTAGTTCATGTTTTTCCACACGGTTAAGTCTGAATTCTGGTTCTTATACCACGACTGATATTTCTTGGGTGAAAATATTCTAAGTATAGATTTCAGCTGTCGCATTGTTTGCGTTCAGTAGTTGCGATCAGCAGTCGCACTATTTCATGTTCAGCGGTTGCATGGTTTATTGTTCATCAGCTGTTAGTTTGTTCATCAGCTGTTAGTTTGTTCATCAGCTGTTGGTTCTTAGCTGTTGCATTATTTTGTTGTCAACTGTTGTATAGTTCATGACCAGCTGTTGACTTTGTTTGTTGTCAGCTGATGTATTAATTCATATTCAGCTGTTGGTTTTGTTCATCAGCTGTTGGGATATTGTTCAGCTGTTGGTTTGTTCAACGACTGAAAGTCCTTGTTTAAGTTGCGTTGACATCTGTTTGACCAGCAGAAATCTGACTTGTTTCTTCTTTGTTGAGACTCTTACGTCTAATTCAGATTTCATCCTCTGTGTCTTCAATACTTCTTCAATTGATACAGAAAGCATAGATTTGAATTCCTTATTCATTTCCGCTTTAATTCGAAAGAATTATTCGATTTAATTGACAGATTCAAGAAGAGCTTTTATTCAGTTTTATCTTCGCAAGTTTTACAGAGAAATCCCTTGAAGTTCCAGAACATCATTAGACAAAAGAAAAACCAGTAATTCGTACAAGAGAGAAAGAAAACAGATTTTTTTATGAAAGAAAAGAAAGAGCAGAACGATGTTTTAGAAAATGTTTTAAGTTATGACAACAAAGAGGGTCCCCAGAGGAAGGGTGAGTGCGCGGCTGACGAACCGTGTGCCCTTTCAACAGAGGAAGGATTAGGTGTATAGGTCGACGGATCTCTATTCCCCTTCACCATGAGCCATAGTGCTAAGAGACTGATATCAGGAGTTTGATCAAATGAATTGGACCAAATGTTTAAAGTGTTGTCATAATTTCAGAAAATGAAAGAAGAGAACAAGTGTGATTTTAATCACAGCTCTAGAGATGTTTAAAGAAAATGTTTTCATAATTTGATTATGTTTTATGCTTTCAGTTTTCTTAGATATGTTATTGCGCGTGTTCATTCTAAAGCGTATTCAGACTTCAGTTATGTATTCAGAATTTCAGATTCCAGTTCTATTGCATGATTTCGTTATTCCAGATTTTACCTGCTGAGCCTTTGGCTCACTAGTTTTCATTGAGTGCAGGTAATCAGCAGTAAGGAGGCTGGATGGGGAGTAGCTGATCGGATGATGTGTTTATCGTGGACATCTTCCGTTGTTCTTTTCAGATTTTGATGTACAGAACCTTAGTTATAGTTTTGTATGTTAACAGATTTCTAGTTCCTAATTTTTGTAGAAATATGTATGATCTTCTGGTGTAAAGATATACGCAAGTTCATTTGTATTACTATCAGATGTTGTATCACTTCTGCGTATGTTATTACGTTCAGCTGGTGTTTTAGTTCCGTGTCTTTCTACACTGTTACATCTGATTTTCTCCATTTGTCATGAAAACTGTTTACCAGATTTTGGTTTTACTTCCGCTCACGTCATTGTTTCGTTCATTTCGCATTTCAGCAGTCATGAATTGTGTTTATTCGCAATTTAGTCCAGAATTTTAGTAACGACTTTTATGTGTGATAAGATTGAAATTTTTGGGTCTTTCAATTCGAACCCCAAATTTCTTGATTTATTTTAAGAAAAGTCCGGTCGTTACATAACAGATCCCCAATACATAGAAACACGAGGCATCCCCCCGGTTCGATACATATCATAATATAAACTGGGACTCAATGAAATGGGGATCGACCAGCTGAACCTCCACTCTGTCCATCTTGGTTACCTGAAGATCCTGCAAATGGGTAACACAGACCCAAACAACCCAAAAACAGGAAAAGAAATACGAGGTCAAGCCTCAGTACGAAGATCCATCAAAATAGCTAATCATGCAACATGCTATAAATCAATGCTATGAAATGCATGAGGCTATCACGGAATCGGTAATCAAGACCAGTGTAACAACTGGAAAATCAACTCGGGCGAGCCTCTAAACCACGGTGTATCTATCGGGAAATCATCAGTCCGTGATATTCGGGGCCCGTCAGCCCATCACAACTCGGTGATAGACACTCGAATCCGGCAGTCACCACTCCGATGATAGCGTTGGACTTTTCGGGCACGACACATCTATCGGCCAGTCACAACGTGGCTCTCAATCGGGACATCAATCAATCAATCTGGCTCAAGATTTATGCATGAATGACAAGAAATTCATATCTGATTTCTACATGCACAGTTTACGCAAAACAGCACATAAATCAATCAAGCATGCTTCACGTAAATACATAACAGAAATTCAATCAGATTCCATGTCACGAATTATAGACATGTCCATGCTCAAAGCTGTTAGAGCTGCTCAATTCGTACCTTCCACAGCTTAATTCTACCTCATTGATTAAGAACAGAGCACGACAATCCCCAAATGGCGCAATTCAGATCTCTCCTGGCTTCCCCAACCACGGCAGAACTCTTCCTGGAAGCTGGAATCTGCTAACGCATCGCATAAAACAACTCAATACTAAATCAACTCTGCTTACCTCTACGGTTGATGACTTACATTTGACCTGACCTCTAAATAAAGTTCTAACAGCTAAAACAAAGCTTAGAACGGTAGTAATTGCTCACCTACAAGGCCAGAAGAACAAAAAGGCAAGCAGGTCAGATTTCACGAAAAGCGTCGCACCTCCAGCTGTTTCGCGCTTCCTCTCCAACACTAATCCAGAGCTCTAAATGGGTAAAAATAGAAAGAGCTAAACAAGAGGAGTTCAGCGCCACCTAAAACGTCCAAAACAAAGGCTGGAAACGACGGGAATCGACGGGAGAAATGTTCGAATGAACAGTGTAGGTGGAGGGTTTCAACAGAGAAGAGAATAAGAAATATCGGGTTGAAAATGTTCTAAGTGTGGCTCAACACTTATCTTTAAATTCCTCAATTCAATAGCTACTGAATGAGACAAATCCCGACTAAAACAGATTCCTGCATCAAAATATAGCGCCGAACGGATTTCTCAAATCAGAGCTCACATCCATCAGATTCCAGCGTTAACACTAACTCTCGCGCAACAAGGTAAAACGACAGCGTATTGGTGACATCTGAATGCTCCAACGTTAAAACACAACAGATCCCTTCGTTCGCGCAAGTCAAAACATGCTAAGCGTTCACTAGCCAAAACGACGACGCACCACTTAACGAAACGACGTCGCACCTGAGACATCTGAAACATAACTAACGCTCATCGCTGAATCAGATCTCTACACACGCTAATGCACCAGCAGTCAACTCCGCAATTGACCAACATGACATCTGCTCATGTCACACGCTAGCGCTATCAAATATCTCGCTACTCTCCAATAGCGTTGACCCGCGTTGACGTCTGCTTACACCGCCAACCAGATCCCATCTTCAAGCGAGACATCTGAAATCGCGAAACGACGGCGTATAGCTTCTAGCGCCCAACTCAACTATCAGACTTTACCAAAACGACAGCGTTACAATCCTTGTTCGCGACAACTCACGCAAACGTTCGGGAAAACAGATTTCTCTCGCCAAGTCATCAACTCAACTCAAATTTACCAACGGATTTCACTCGACAAAACCCAAACTAAAATCGGAAAAATTCTTCGAGAAATCTGAAATTCTCAAATCAGATTTTACAAAAGATCTAGGGTCTAAAATCTGAAAAATCACAATTCACGTGACTAATCCCAAACCAAATCCGATTAATCACTATATCAAATTCTCAATCCTCACATTCTCCCCACCTTAAGAGATTTCGTCCTCAAAATCAAAGGCAAACACAAGGGCAGAATCAATCAAACATCCAAATCAAATTCAAACATCTAAACAAGCTCGAATCAAAGCTTAGAAGTTACCTGGAATTCACACGGTCAGTGCTCAAATAGATGAGGCCAATCCTGTCTCATCTTCTCCTCAACCTCCCAGGTTGCTTCTTCTCGGCCATGCTTACTCCATTGGACCATCACCAACGGAATCACTTTGTTCCTCAGCTACTTCTCCTTTCTATCCAGAATCTGCACTGGATATTCCACATAGCTCAAGGCAGAATCCAGCTCAACTTCGTCGGTTCTCAAAACATGGGACGGATCTGGCTCATGTTTTCTCAACATTGACACACGGAATACGTCATGTATCGTTGCTAATTCGTCAGGCAGCTTCAATCGATAAGCCAACTGTCCAATCCGCTCAACAATCTCAAGGGACCAACGAATCTAGGAGCTAATTTGCCTTTAAATCTGAATCTCATTACGCTCCTGAAAGGACAAAATTTGAGAAATACTCGATCGCCAACCTCAAATTCCAAAGGTCTACGTAGCATAGCTTGCATATCTGTCTTGTGCAGCCTTCATTCTACTTTGAATCAAATCTATCTGATCTTCATATGCTGCACAAATTCAGGGGTAGAAAGCTAGCGTTGAAGGTGATGAGAGCGCTGCCCAGGGAGTGGGACGTGAAGACGATGGCGATGTGTGAATCAAAAGATCTGAACAAGCTGGAGATTCACGACTTGTTTGCAAACCTTAAAGCTTATGAGTTCGAATTGGAGACAAGATGTGAGGATTGAGAATTTGATATAGTGATTAATCAGATTTGGTTTGGGATTAGTCACGTGAATTGTGATTTTTTAGATTTTAGACCCTAGATCTTTTGTAAAATCTGATTTGAGAATTTCATATTTCTCGAAGAATTGTTCCGATTTTAGTTCAGGTTTTTTCGAGTGAAATCCGTTGGTAAATTTGAGTTGAATTGATGACTTGGCGAGAGAAATATGTTTTCCCGAACGTTTGCGTGAGTTGTCACGAACAAGGATTGAAACGCTGTCATTTTGGTGAAGTCTGATAGTTGAGTTGGGCGCTAGAAGCTATACGTCTTCGTTTTGCGATTTCAGATGTCTCGCTTGAAAATGGGATCTGGTTGGAGGAGTAAGCAGACGTCAGCGCGGGTCAACGCTATTGGAGAGTAGCGAGAGATCTGATAGCGCTAGCGAGTGACATGAGCAGATTTCATGTTGGTCAATTGCGGAGTTGACTGCTGGTGCATTAGCGTGTACAGATGAGACATCTGTTTCAGTGGTGTTGAACGCTGGCGTAGGTGCGTGCGTAGAGATCTGATTCAGCGATGAGCGTTAGTTATGTTTCAGATGTCTCAGGTGCGACGTCGTTTCGTTAAGTGGTGCGTCGTCGTTTTGACTAGTGAGCGCTTAGCGTGATTTGAATTGTGTGAGCGGAGGGATCTGATACATGTTAACGTGGAGCGTTCATCTCAGGTGCCGTTTCGTTAAGTGGTGCGTCGTCGTTTTGGCTAGTGAACGCTTAGCATGTTTTGACTTGCGCGAACGAAGGGATCTGTTCTGTTGTAACGTTGGAGCATTCAGATGTCACCGATAAGCTGTATCTGTTTTAGTCGGGATTTGTCTCATTCAGTAGCTATTGAATTGAGGAATTTAAAGATAAGTGTTGAGCCACACTTAGAACATTTTCAACCCGATATTTCTTATTCTCTTCTCTGTTGAAACCCTCGACCTACACTGTTCACTGATTTGAGAAATCCGTTCGGCGCTATGTTTTGATGCAGGAATCTGTTTTAGTCGGGATTTGTCTCATTCAGTAGCTATTGAATTGAGGAATTTAAAGATAAGTGTTGAGCCACACTTAGAACATTTTCAACCCGATATTTCTTATTCTCTTCTCTGTTGAAACCCTCGACCTACACTGTTCATTCGAACATTTCTCCCATCGATTCCCGTCGTTTCCAGCCTTTGTTTTGGACGTTTTAGGTGGCGCTGAACTCCTCTTGTTTAGCTCTTGCGATTTCTACCCATTTAGAGCTCTGGATTAGTGTTGGAGAGGAAGCGCGAAATAGCTGGAGGTGCGACGCTTTTCGTGAAATCTGACCTGCTTGCCTTTTTGTTCTTCTGGCCTTGTAGGTGAGCATTTACTACCGTTCTAAGCTTTGTTTTAGCTGTTATAACTTATTTAGAGGTCAGGTCAAATGTGAGTCTTCAGTCGTATAGGTAAGCAGAATTGATTTAGTATTGAGTTGTTTTATGCGATGCGTTAGCAGATTCCAGCTTCCAGGAAGAGTTCTGCCGTGGTTGGGGAAGCCAGGAGAGATCTGAATTGCGCCATTTGGGGATTGTCGTGCTCTGTTCTTAATCAATGAGGTAGAATTAAGCTGTGGAAGGTACGAATTGAGCAGCTCTAACAGCTTTGAGCATGGACATGGCTATAATTCGTGACATGGAATCTGATTGAATTTCTGTTATGTATTTACCTGAAGCATGCTTGATTGATTTTATGTGCTGTTTTGCGTAAACTGTGCATGTAGAAATCAGATATGAATTTCTTGGCATTCATGCATACATCTTGATCCAGATTGATTGATTGATGTCCCGATTGAGAGCCACGTTGTGACTGGCCGATAGATGTGTCGTGCCCGAAAAGTCCAACGCTATCATCGGAGTGGTGACTGCCGGATTCGAGTGTCTACCACCGAGCTGTGATGGGCTGACGGGCCCCGAATATCACGGACTGATGATTTCCCGGTAGATACACAGTGGTTTAGAGGCTCGCCCGAGTTGATTTGCCAGTTGTTACACTGGTCTTGATTACCGATTCCTTGATAGCTTCATGCATTTCATAGCATTGATTTATAGCATGTTGCATGATTAGCTGTTTGGATGGCTCTTCGTACTGAGGCTTGACCTCATATTTCTTTTCCTGTTTTTGTGTTGTTTGGGTCTGTTTTACCCATTTGCAGGATCTTCAGGTAACTAAGCTAGACAGAGTGGAGGTTCAGCTGGTCGATCCCCATTTCATTGAGTCCCAGTTTATATTATGATATGTATCAAACCGGGGGGATGCCTCGTGTTTCTATGTATTGGGGATCTGTTATGTAACGACCGGACTTTTCTTAAAAGAAATCAAGAAATTTGGGGTTCGAATTGAAAGACCCAAAAATTTTCAATCTTATCACACATAAAAGTCGTTACTAAAATTCTGGACTAAATTGCGAATAAACACAATTCATGACTGCTGAAATGCGAATGAACGAAACAATGACGTGAGCGGAAGTAGAACCAAAATCTGGTAAACACTTTTCATGACAAATGGAGAAAATCAGATGTAAGAGCGTAGAAAGACACGGAACTAAAACACCAGCTGAACGTAATAACATACGCAGAAGTGATACAACATCTGATAGTAATACAAATGAACTTGCGTATATCTTTACACCAGAAGTTCATACAGATTTCTACAAAAATTAGGAACTAGAAATCTGTTAACATACAAAACTATAACTAAGGTTCTGTACATCAAAATCTGAAAAGAACAACGGAAGATGTCCACGATAACACATCATCCGATCAGCTACTCCCCATCCAGCCTCCTTACTGCTGATTACATGCACTCAATGAAAACTAGTGAGCCAAAGGCTCAGCAGGTAAAATCTGGAATAACGAAATCATGCAATAGAACTGGAATCCGAAATTCTGAATACATAACTGAAGTCTGAATACGCTTTAGAATGAACAAGCGCCATAACATATCTAAGAAAACTGAAAGCATAAAACATAATCAAATTCTGAAAACATTTTCTTTAAACATCTCTAGAGCTGTGATTAAAATCACACTTACGCTCTTCTTTCATTTTTTGAAATTATGACAACACTTTAAACATTTGGTCCAATTCGTTTGATCAAACTCCTGATATCAGTCTCTTAGCACTATGGCTCATGGTGAAGGGATATACAGATCCGTCGACCTATACACCTGATCCTTCCTCTGTTGAAAGGGCACACGGTTCGTCAGCCGCGCACTCACCCTTCCTCTGGGGACCCTCTTTGTTGTCATAACTTAAAAATTTTCTAAAACATCGTTCTACTCTTTCTTTTCTTTCATAAAAAAATCTGTTTTCTTTCTCTCTTGTACGAATTACTGGTTTTTCTTTTGTCTAATGATGTTCTGGAACCTCAAGGGATTTCTCTGTAAAACTTGCGAAGATAAAAACTGAATAAAAGCTCTTCTTGAATTTGTCAATTAAATCGAATAATTCTTTCGAATTAAAGCGAAAATGAATAAGGAATTCAAATTTATGCTTTCTGTATCAATTGAAGAAGTATTGAAGACACAGAGGATGAAATCTGAATTAGACGTAAGAGTCTCAACAAATCAGAAACAAATCAGATTTCTGCTGGTCAAACAGATGTCAACGCAACTTAAACAAGGACTTTCAGTCGTTGAACAAACCAACAGCTGAACAATATCCCAACAGATGATGAACAAAACCAACAGCTGAATACGAATTAATACATCAGCTGACAACAAACAAAGTCAACAGCTGGTCATGAACTATACAACAGCTGACAACGAAATAATGCAACAGCTGAGAACCAACAGCTGATGAACAAAATAACAGCTGATGAACAAACTAACAGTCGATGAACAATAAACCATGCAACCGCTGAAAATGAAATAGTGCGACTGCTGATCGCAACTACTGAACGCAAACAATGCGACAGCTGAAATCTATACTTAGAATATTTTCACCCAAGAAATATCAGTCGTGGTATAAGAACCAGAATTCAGACTTAACCGTGTGGAAAAACATGAATACAACGGTTTCCTTCGTCTGAAGAATTCAAAATATCTCAAGAAATTTCTGGAAATAAACGAATAAGCTACTTGTAAGCTACTTCGATGGAATTTCTGAAGAAAACTCAAGAAACTACTGGATGAACATCACCAAACTATTTTCTAAAACATTTCTGGATCAAAATACAGTAAAACGCAACTTTTATAAAACAGAGCATAAACGTTTATGGTTTTGAAGAACAACCGAAGTTTTCTTCCATACTTTAAAATCTCATATAAACATGCAAATATAACTGAAGAAACAGAGTTTACTTGCCTGAATTCTTGAACACAAATCACAGTAGAAATTCAGCAAATCACCAACACTCCGATCGCCTCCTTCGAAAAGCTTTAAAAGACTTTTGCTCGGTTTCTTAGAGAGAGATCACCACTTTGAACTAATTTGTTTTGAAGATAATGATGCATGAAGTAGCTTATCATCCTATTTATATGATTTAAAATGCCTAAGGAAAGAAACAAGTTTAATCAAGATGCTCAAATCTCCTAAAAGCGTACTCTGTTTTAAACCAAATGTTGCATATGGAAACCGAACGATTTTAGTTAAAACAAAGGATTCGATTGGCTTGCAGGAATTGACTAGACATCTACTGCAAATTGCATTCCTGACATCTGAAATCTGTTTAATACTGAAGGTTATTCAAAACATAAAACCAACGTCTATCTTTAACATAATGTGACAACTGATATCATGAAAAGCTGAAACTCAACTCAAGGCACATCGAAAGCTGAATTTACGTAAACATGAAATCTGAAATTAGCTCTTAAATGATAAAAAGCTAAACAATACATATCTGAAATCTGAAACTCAATTAAATCAAGAGTTAAATAGAATAGCATTGTAATCCCTCAATCTCATAACTTTCTAATTTGTGCCCTCTAAAATATCTGGGCATTACACTGTACTTTATCCTCGCTATCACTTGGAGGCTCCAGAGCTTGATTCCTCTGATTCGGAGTCAGCCCATGCACTTTTGTTCTCTTCAGCTACCATAGATTTTTCTGTTCTCCCTTTTCGATACACCTATTTATCCTTATTGTTCTTGTTGTTGCTACGATTTGGTCGCTTCTTTTCATCTCTTCTTGGCTTGCTGCAACAGCCATGAAGTGACCATTCTTGCCACAGTTATAAAATTTATCGTCAGAAGGAGTAGTGAAATTTTTCTTGGGATAATTAAAAGAGAAGGGTTGAGTATTCTGCTTCCGCATGAATTTTCCAAATTTTCTTATAAGTAGAGCCATTGCATCCTTGCTCATTTCGTCCGATGATGTGCTACTGGTGGAGCATGGACTTTGATCTGGAATTGTGGCAGCTAGAGCTCTGGTTGGTTGAGATGTAGATGGCTCAGCTTCTGCTCTAGTTTCTAGTTCGAACTCGTATGCCTTTAAGTTGGCAAATAAGTCATGCAGCTCCATCTTGTTTAAGTCTTTCGACTCTCTCATGGCCATAGTCTTCACATCCCACTCCTTGGGAAGTGCTCGCATCACTTTTAGGGCCAGCTCGCTGTTATTGTATGTCTTGTTTAGTCTGGCCAGCTCAATCACCAGAGAGCTAAATCTTTCATCGAATTAGGCCATGGTCTCTTCAGGCTTCATCTTGATCCATTCAAACTTTTGTAAGGCCACAGTCATCTTGTTTTCTTTTTTTTTCCTCATTGCCTTCACAAATCTGGATCAACTTTTCCCAGATTTCTTTTGCAGTGGTGCATGTCTGGATCTTGCTAAACATGTTATTGTCCAGCGTCTTATATAGTATGTCCTTGGCGACATTATCCAGATTCGCTTTCTTCCTGTCTTCAGAACTCCACTCTTGTCTAGGTTTCTCAATCCATTGAGGTGCACCATCGGCCATAGCAATAGCAGTGTTTAATTTCAGTATTTGCATTGGTCCCATTGGTGATTACGAACCACATGTCGTCATCTTGTGCTGCTAGGTGTACCTGCATCCGGATCTTCCAGACATCGTATTCTTCCTTAGAGAACATAGGAATTTTAGAGTGAGAAACCGACATGTTTAATAAGTAAAAGTGAGTAAATTGTTCAGACACTGAGAAAACCCGCTCTGATACCACTTGTTAGGATTGAAAAGTGAACTTAGGAGTTCAGGAGGGGGGGGGAGAATGAACTCATATCTCTAATTTTGATTTGAAAATTGGTTTCAATTTTACAGCTTAAGGCCAACTTCCAGCCGAGTTACCAGCTGGGAAGCTTCTCAGTGATCACTGTTGTCTCGTGTAATAAAATGATTTTATGCGGAATAAACACGATTCAAGCAGCTGAACAATTTAATCAAGTGCGTAAAAGTAAAAGTAGTAGAGACGAGAGATTTGTTTCTGGAATTTCGGAGCAATTTCTCCTACGTCTCCCCCTATTCCTCAATGGGAAGGTTTTTACTAGAAGAATTTGATTTATACAACTCTTGTACAAACCCACTCTCGTGACCCCCAGCCAGGAGAACTCCTAGCAACCAACGACACACAGACCCGCGATCTGGTTCGTATTACAACAAATCCAGTACTCTACTAGTTGTGCTATTCTAGCACTCAGACACGCTCTGTCTATGATTTTCAATCTGAACTCAAGTCTACACAAAGGATATGAACGATATGTGCGTGTATCACTCAAGTAAGCTGGTTCAAGATGAACTTTTGCTTTTGTGAAGACTTTGATTAGCTTTTGTATGTTCAAAACGATTTCGTAGTGTTCGGTAACCTCTTCACGGCTTCTCTTCTCCTATATATACTCTTTGGATGCAACGGTAATAAATGTTACCAGTAGACACATTGTATACATCCAACTTGAAATACCTGCGATGCCTTAAATGCTTGTAGGATGATGGTACAGCTTCATTAAAGGCATTGCCCTTTTTGGCAAGTCTGCGCCATCTTCAGTCTGTGTCATATCCCTGCATATCTGGTTTTAGCTTGAAGCAGTTGCAACGACTACAAATTATAGCAGAGATGTCAATGTTAGAGTAGATGCCCAACTAGCCAACTTGTGGCGTGTGGGTTTATAGACTCTTGTATGAAACAGTCTTTATATATGATATTCGCATTCTTTTATATGGCGCTCTTTACTTTCATTATGTGTGTAATGATTTACAATTGCGTTGAGTAAAGACCTAGAATGCACTAAAGCGTATGTTAGATGTGATAGTGGGTATGACGGCTATCATGGAACTTCTGAGCATGCAGATAGATAGTGACCTGGTGATCTATCGAACTACCCTCGTTCGGACTTTCCAAGTGGTTACCATTTGTCGAGTGGATAAGTCCGAGGTCTTGGTTGTACTGATTAGTCCTCACGACTCGAAACGTCATTGAGACTCTACATGATAGGCGTCTCACTTTGACCCGTTTGCCGACTCATTTGGGGTCATAAGGCGTCAGGATTGGGTGAGACCCCGATGCATGTAGGAGTCGATGCATCGTTGTCGAGGATTCACCGCTCGCAGACATGCGTGGATATCCTATGCTATCTGAGGGAATAATAGTGTATGAATCTCTGGTCAGAGTACTAGAAGTGTTTTAGGTAAATGGGTTTACCTAGTTACACTCGCGATGTCACTATTCGATCTCCAAGATGTATGCATAGCTATCGGATCTATAGCGACTCTCGATTTACCAATGGTCGTTGATCTAATCGGGATATATGGATTGAAAGGACCGTACTGTACGCTAACCACGACCAATTGGTTCTTACAGGCACTATTAGTGATACCTAGGGGATCATGGGGCGATGTTTCTAGATGCTCTTACCATGATCCGTTGGGCAGGTCCGGAATTGTGATTCCGGAGCCACAATGGTTGTGGGCCCACGGCTAGCTGTATCCCTGAACCATTGAGGGTCACACAAGTACTAGATTCAAGATTCCCACACGGATACTCAGCTCAATGTGTTGAGCACGAGAAGAGGATTTCAGGAAGTGCGACTTCCTAAAAGTCAACAGGGGTCAAACCGGGGTTTCCCGCTGTTGAGGGGCAAAACGGTCATTTTGCACTGGGGTTCTGAAAAACGGTTTTTCAGATCATATTGTTCAGTTTTGGAAACTGATTCGATCGGTCCGATCTGTTTTCTTCGTCTGAAGAATTCAAAATATCTCAAGAAATTTCTGGAAATAATCGAATAAGCTACTTGTAAGCTACTTCGATGGAATTTCTGAAGAAAATTCAAGAAACTACTGGATGAACATCACCAAACCATTTTCTAAAACATTTCTGGATCAAAATACGGTAAAACGCAACTTTCATAAAAACAGAGCGTGAAATTTTCTGGTTTTGAAGAACAACCGAAGTTTTCTTCCATACTTTAAAATCTCATATAAACATGCAAACAGAACTGAATATATGCTTTCACTGAGTGAGCACGAAACAGAGTTTACTTGCCTGGATTCTTGAACACAAATCACAGTAGAAATTCAGCAAATCACCAACACTCCAATCGCCTCCTTCGAAAAGCTTTAAAAGACTTTTGCTCAGTTTCTTAGAGAGAGAGAACAGCGGTGAACT
>KV011906.1:1818-19546 GCA_001598015.1 Dorcoceras hygrometricum
AGAGGCTGAAACTGAGGGAGGAGGAAGCCGCAGCAGGCTCCTCGGGCGCTGCCGCGCCCTCCAAGAAGGCGACGAAGAATAGGAGGGCCTCTACCCCATCCGACAAGGAGGCCAGGCGTGAGAAGAAGAAGAATAAGGAGGCCTCGACGTCGGGGTCCCGTCCCGAGCGTATTCCTGAGGAGGGACGGGCGCCGACGCCCTCGAAGCATATAATCGAGGATCGTCCCAAGTCCCCACCGGTCATCACCATTGCTGAAAAGCCTCTTCCCCGAAGAAAAAGGGGCCCGGGCGAGTTCCTCCTCTCGACTACACCGAGGACTCGCTGGTGGCTTCTCCATCAGGGGCAGTGGCCACAAGGTACATTTTCCATATGGCCCCTGATCGGGATATTGATCAATTACCTCGGTATTCTCTTGACCTCTCCTGGCCTTAGCGTCCCACTCGTGCTAATACTAACTCTTGCTCCTTGTGCAGGCAATGGCTTGGGGGGGGTGAGGTGGTAAGACCCTCACCCGAGCTCACCGAGCTGCGAATGCAACCCGCCGGTCCTTTGACGAGGCGATGGGTCAACACGCCGAGCTGGTGGCACGACTGGAGGAACTGGAGCCCTCAGGGCTCAAGAGCAGAGGGCGGCCGAGGCCCAGAAGAAGGAGTTGGAGGCCCAGCTGGCGGCCGAGAAGGCTGCCCGGGAGGTGACCAAGTCCGAGCTCGACGCCGTGCTTGTTAATAAAACTGCCATCGAGATCGAGCTCAAGGAGACCAAGGCCCACGTCGAGGAAGAGGTCGGGCGGCTAAAGAGCGAGGCCATCCATGCGTGGGATCTAAGAAAGGAGGAATTCCTGCAGTCCTCTGAGTTCGACACCCTTTGCGCGAAGAAGGCCTTGCGCTACTTCAAGGATGGCTTCGCCGGCTGCCTGGCTCAATTCCGAGCTAACGGCTACTCTGAGGAGGAGCACCCAGCTTCCTTCCTTGACACGAAGAAGGCCTTGATGGAGATGCCCAACGAAGACACCGAGGAGGAAGAGGAGGAACAGGGCAACGCCGATGTTAACCCCCCCCCCCGACAAGCTCCCCCCCTCAATGATTGTATCTGCATTCTTCTTTGCGTTGTAACTTTTGCGTTTAATGAAAACTTTTCCTCTTTGTTCATTTCCCGAGTTGCTCCATTGCTAGATAGCCTATGTTGTAAATAGAGCATATAATATAAACTGTAAGTGGAGTAACCCGAGCAGTAAGCAGCTTATGAGTAACCGAGCGAGATAATCTTAACAAGTCGAGGGAAGTATAATCACTCATAATTGAATACAATAGTCTGAGCACGCATGACTGATCGGAAGCTCCTTAGTGTTAATCTCTTGTAGTGGTCGAGTTTTCAAGGGGGAGCGCTCGGATAGGTGCGCCGTTTGCCCTTATTTGACCTTGTTATCGCAAGTTGTGTGCTCGAGCTGGTCGGGTATTTTATATAGCGATGCTACCCGAGGAGGTGCCAGCGCGAAAATGGACTTAGGTGCCGAGCTGATGGGGCTTATGCGCTCACATAGAAGGGCTACGTGAGGAGTGGCCAGTGCGGAACTGGACTTTTAGTGTCGAGCTGGTCGGGCTTATGTGTGCGTAGAGAGCTACGCGAGGAGGTGCCAGCGCAGAACTGGGCTTAGGTGCCGAGCTGGTCGGGCTTATGCGCTCATGTAGAAGAGCTACGTGAGTGGCTAGTGCGGAACTGGACTTTGAGTATCGAGCTGGTCGGGCTTATGTGTGCGTAGAGAGCTACGCGAGTGGCCAGTGCGAAACTGGACTTTGAGTGCCGAGCTGGTCGAGCTTATGTGTGCGTAGAGAGCTACGCGAGTGGCCAGTGCGGAACTGGACTTTGAGTGCCGAGCTGGTCGGGCTTATGTGTGCGTAGAGAGCTACGCGAGTGGCCAGTGCGGAACTGGACTTAAGTGCTCCAGTGGGGTTGCTACCCGAGGAGGTGCTTGCTAGTAAAGACCATGAGTTGAGAGAATATAACTTTTATTCCATAAAGCAGCTTTTACAAATAATAAAGAACTTAAGCATAATACTTCCTAAGGTGAATAATATTCCATGGTCTCTTCCCCTGCGCATCATCCAGATAATAAGCGGCGACTCCAGCTTTCCCGACCACCTTGTATGGCCCTTCATACTTTGGATCCAGCTTTCCTCTGTCCCCTTGATATTGTATCCTCTTCCAGACGAGGTCTCCTAACTCATACTTCCGAGATCTAACTCTCTTGTTATAAGCCTGCTCCATTCTTCTCTGGTAGGCTGATAAGCGCACGACGGCCCGAGCCCTCCTTTCCTCGAGTTGATCCAGCTCGAGGCTCCTTATCTCTCCATTACTTCTGCATACTCCATGACCCGAAGACTATCTTGGCCGATCTCGTCTGGCAGAAGTGCCTCTATACCATATACCATGCAATAAGGCGTTTCGTCTGTAGCTGCTCGGGTAGTTGTCAGATAAGCCCATAGTACACTTGGTAATTCATCCACCCATCTCCCTCGAGCTGAGTCCAATCGTACTTTGAGGGCTTGTACGATGGTTCGGTTGGTGACCTCTACCTTTCCATTGCTTTGAGGGTAGGCCACCGAGGTGAAGACTTGCTCGATCTTCCATTCCTGACACCATGCTCGAACTTTAGCTCCATAGAATTGTCTCCCATTATCATAGATGAGTCGCCGAGGTATTCCAAAACGACAGACAATATTTTTCCACAGAAATCTCAATACCTCAGCCTCAGATATCTTTGCTAAGGTCTCGGCCTCCACCCATTTAGAGAAGTAATCCACGGCGACTAATAAGAACTTCCTATGCCCTCCTGCTGGTGGGAAGTCCCACAATATCCATGCCCCAGTGATCAAACGGGCACGAGGAGATGATAGTCCTCAGGGGCTCGGTCGGATGTTTTTGTAAATTAGCATGCTTTTGGCAGCCTTGGCAAGATCGGACGAGAGTAGTAGCATCCTGTTGCATAGTAGGCCAGAAGAAACCAGCGAGTAGAGCCTTCCGAGCCAAAGCCACTGCCCCGAGGTGATTCCCACAACATCCCTCATGGATTTCCCTCAATACATACTTGGCCTCGTCGGGCCCAAGACACTTCAGCAGTGGTCGTGAGAAAGACCTCTTGTATAATTCATCATCCAGGATAACGAAGCGTAGTGCTCGGCGCTTGATCTCACGAGCACGACGTGGGTCGTCGGGCACTACCCTTCGTAGAATATACTCCAAAATAACATGTCGCCAGTCTGAGGTCGATACTGCCTCGTGATTTTGCCCGACCTGATAAACTTGTGATGATAACTCCTGCCCCTGTATCTCTTTGCCCGAGGATGGGGCAAGGGAGCTAGCCATCCTCGCGAGTTTATCTGCCTTTTCATTGCTTTCCCGAGGTATCTGCTCTAGAACCACCTCAAATAAGGCCTCCGTTAATTTTATTCAGAGCCTCCGCATACTTCACCATCTTCTCATTCTTAATGTCGAACCTCCCATTGCTCTGTTGGACCACCAACTGGGAGTCAGAATAGAGTAGGACCCGAGCTATTCCCATATTATTCGCTGCCCGGAGCCCGACGAGCAAGGCCTCATATTCCGCTTCATTATTGGAGGACTTGAAGTCGAGAGTTATTGCTAGACTTGTTTCTTCCCCCAGGGGGACACCATAACTATCTCGACGCCACTTCCCGATGAGCAAGAAGATCCATCCACATAAACTCTCCATCTCTCTTCTTGCTCGAGGTGCACTGTTTCTGCCAAGGAATCTGCCAATGCCTGTGCCTTAATTGCTGCCCGAGGTCTGAACTGTATATCATACTCGCTGAGCTCGGTAACCCACTTGACAAGTCTTCCGGAGGCGTCGGGGTGAGAGACAATTTGCCCCAACGCTCTATTAGTAAGGACAGTGATCGGATGAGATAAGAAATAAGGCCTGAGGCATCGAGCAGTAACAACCAAAGCCAGAGCTAACTTCTCTTGTGTAGTATAATTTAGCTCGGCCCCCTTCAGAGCATGGCTTACGAAATACACCGGTTGATGCATCTGTCCTTCCTCCCGAACTAGAACTAACTGGCCTCTTGCGGGGTAATAGCCAGATAGACAAACAAGGGCTCCCCGAGTTCGGGTTTGTTGAGAATGGGAAATCCCTTCAGATACTCCTTCAACTCCTGAAAAGCTTTGTCGCTATGCTCGTTCCACTCAAACTGCTTGCCCTTGTGAAGTACTTTGAAGAAAGGGAGACTTCGGTCCACAGACCTCGAGATAAATCGGGAGAGAGCCGCAATACTCCCTGTCAACCTCCGTACCTCTTGAATATTCCGAGGTGGACACATTGAAGCCAGAGCTCGCACCTTCTCGGGGTTAGCCTCAATTTCCCGACGAGTCATCATGTAACCCAAGAACTTCCCTGTCCGAGCTCCAAATAAGCACTTGCCGGGGTTTAGCTTGATTTGATATTCCCGCAAAGTGTGGAAAGTCTCCTCCACATCAGATATAAAACTCTTCTCCTCCCGAGACTTTATTAATATATCGTCGACATATACCTCGACGTTCCTACCGATCTGCTCTTTAAAAACCTTATCCATCAGCCTCTGATAAGTTGCCCCTGCATTCTTGAGCTCGAAGGGCATAACAACATAACAGAATGTTCCATCGGCAGTAATAAAACTGACCTTGCGCTGATCCTCCTCGGCTAGCGGGATTTGGTGATAACCCTGATAAGCATCCAGGAAGCTGAGCAGCTCATGTCCCGAGGTGGAATCGATGAGCTGATCAATCCTGGGAAGAGGATAACAATCCTTGGGGCACGCCTTGTTCAAGTCTCGAAAGTCTACGCACATTCTCCATTTCCCTGTAGCTTTTGGAACCAACACCACATTAGATAACCAAGTAGGAAAGTGTACCTCTCTGATGTGCGCAGCTTGCAATAGGTCCTCGACCTAACTCCTTATCACAGCATCCTTCTCGGGCCCAAAGTGCCTCCTCTTCTAAATAACTGGTCGCGAACCCGAGGAGACATTCATCCTATGCTCCATTACTTCGCGCCTGACCCCCTTTAGATCGGATGGGGACCAGGCGAACACGTCTTTGTTACTCTCCAGGCATTTAATCAACTGTACCCGTACATCCTCTGGCAGGGTCTTTGTTATCTTTGCAACTCCAGATGGGGGAACGAGGACTACTTCTTCCTCCTCATCCTAGATGGTCAACTGAAACTCATCCCCGACCACATTCACTCATCTGTCCTCCCGAGCCCTTTGATGGTCTTGGGCCCGAGACTTAGCTAATTTCTGCTCCACTCTGACTTCTTCCACATAACATTTCCTCGTCATCTTCCTATCTCCTAGCACCTCCCCTACTGAATTCCCCACAGAAAACTTGATCTTCTGATGCAAGGCCGAGGCCACCGCTAAGAATGCCGCAATGGCCGACCTTCCCAGAATAACGTTATAAGAAGAAGGGGCATCCACATAGTAAATTCCACCACTTTAGTCTTCATGTGCTCACCCGATACCAGCGAGAGAGGTAGCTGAACAACTCCCACTGGCCGTAGAGAATGACCCGTGAAACCATACAGAGGTGTATTCACGGGCTCCACACGATACTCCCCGAGGTCCATCTGATCCACGTCGCTTTTAAAGAACACATTGACCAAGCTCCCTGAGTCCACAAAGATGCGGGCCACTTCATAGTTTGCAATCATTGCCCGAATAACCAGAGCATCATTGTGTGCTTCCACATCCATAGGTAGGTCCTCGGGGCCAAATGAGATGGTGTGCCCCGAGCGCCTCTTCTCCACCTCCATAGTCTCCATCCGATGACACCGAGCCTTCCTCGCCCGATTAGAGTTCCCATCAGTAGGTCCTCCTGATATCATGTTGATAACTCCCCGAGGTTGCGGTGATCTCCTCTCGCCCCAGGAAGGTTGCTGATCTTGTCCCCGAGGTGTTTTCTCTCGACCAGGGGCCCTGTTATTGTATCGCCCACTATCTTCCCTCCTGGGCCTCTTCTCCCACCGACGTGGCTTATCTTCCACTAGCGCCGCCCACAGGTCGGGGTTACTCTGAATGATACGCTCCAACTCCTGATCCAAAAGGTGACACTCTACAGTGGTGTGACCATAATCCCTGTGAAAATCACAGAACTTGTCTGACCTGGGATTCCTCGGGGCCCCATCGCTTCCCCGAGGCCTCTGCACTACTTTTCGATCATCACAAATCTCCAGAGCTCGAACCTTGCTCACCCTCAGCGGTGTCCGAGCAGTGAATTCTCCCAGCAACAAAGGGGGTTCTGACCTAGATGGCCTCGGCTGGGGCCTCTCTACCCGAGCATTCCGTCCAGCCCGAGGTGGTAACCTCTGTTCATTCCTCCTCGAGGACTGTATCTCATCCACATTAACATACTTCTCGGCTTTAGTCAGGAGTTCATCAAACATCTTCGGGGGCTTCTTGACCAGTGACTTAAAGAAATCACCCCCTCGTAACCCCTGGGTGAAAGCCCCGATCAAGAGGTCGGGCGTGGCAGATGGCACCTCAATAATGGTCCTGTTGAAGCACCTGATGTACTCCCGAAGAGTTTCCTGTTCCTTCTGCTTGACAGTAAATAAGTTCAGTGTGGTTATCGGCTGTTTCTTGCTGCTAGAAAATTGATGAAGAAAGGTCTGGCTGAAATCCTGAAAACACTTGATGCTTCCCATTGGCAGGAGGTTAAACCACTGTTGCGCAGCCCGGACCAGAGTGGTAAGAAAGACCCTGTACTTAATAGGATCAGCATACTGATGGAGGAGTGCAGCGTTCTCAAACCGTGATAAATGCTCCTCGGTGTCCCATCCCGTCGTAGTCTCCCACATTCGGAAATTTGAAGTGCTGGGGCAGCTCAATGCCAACACCTCAGCAGAAAAGGGCACCTCCCGAGAAGGCGGGGGAGGAGGTGCCGAGCTTCTTTCCCTCTTCAGACTTTCAATCTCCTCCTGCAATTTCCTGATCTCCTCGAACTGTTGGTCGGACGGTGGGCACGACTCAGGTTGATTTGCCAGTATCTGTGCCACCGTGGTTGCTACCAGTTCAGCTATCTGGGCGGCAGTAAGAGTGGGGTTCTCCAACCCCTGAGCAATACTCTCCGTGTTGCTAGTTTCTCCAGTACCCTGGGCTCTAGTCCTCTTTGGCGGCATCTTGTCTTTCTTCTACGTTTCCCACAGACGGCGCCAATTGATGTAGCCAAATTATCTCAGCCGACGAGCAAACACCACCATGTCGAGGAGCTCGGGCACGTCGAGCGACAGGGGACTGGATTGTGCTTCTTCCTCGATGTCTGCAACCAAAATAACGGGTCAGAGGGCGCCGGAAGTGTGTCCGGCGAAGCCCCTCCGATGCTTAAGTCAGGCAGAGTGGGAGAGCAAAAGCAAGAGAAATATATGCTGAGTGCAAAAGTGTGCAAGAATGAGTGTGTGTAGAATGAGGGAGCGAACCTGGTATTTATAGAGGGGCTAAGGCGGTGGAATAGAATATCTTGGCGAATATCCTCCGTGATCCTCAGGATCCTCTTGCCTAAATAAGGAAAGGCGTATCGACCCAGGATTCTTTAAATAATGAAAGGCGTATCTCTACGGGATTCTTCTACACAAGGTAAGACGTATTCGGGATGGACTCTTCATCATGTCGGGACATAGTCCTCGGGAGATATTCCCGAACTAGGTAGGGGTCCTCGGTCCATCTCCCGAGCTCTTCCTACGAAATCCTTGTCTGACACCCGATCTTGGTAACGCACGTCGGGACTTCAGGTGAGCTGCTCGGTTCTCGGGTCCCGAGGTGGTTATGGGGGGGCAGTCATATATATATATATATATATATATATATATATATCAAAAAAGTTAAAGCAGATGGACGTGGACCAAGACGTGCAAACATGGGAAAACTCCCCATGAGGAAATAAAAGGAACGAGAAACGGAGATAGAAGGAATCAATCAATCATCAATCTGCACAAAAATTCTGCACAACTCTATGCAAAATTCAGCAATCAAATTTCCTAGTTTCTATTAGAATTCTCTACATTCTATTTTCAAGCTTTGTTTTTATTATTTCTGGTTTATCGGTAATCTTCTACAGATTTGTTGAAAATACAAATCATGTCAGGGATTCGTTCGTATAAATTTCAGTCTATTTCTTTCTGTTTTTTAGTGTTATATCGTTTAAGAGATTAGAACTAACGGTCGAATTTAGTTCCCATTTTCGTTTTGATTTTAGAAGTTAGATTTTTTACATATTTTACACGAATTGACGCTCGAGCGCCTGGCACGCCCAGCAATTCGCTAAATTACACAAATAAAATTTGGCACGCCCGATGGGACACCGATATGCCGCCTAAAAAAAAACGCGAACTGACAAAAATAAAGAAAATGACAACATGCCGGAATTTGAAGAACTCCCAATAGATGAAGAACATCAGGAGATGTCTGTCCAGAATATGGTGGACCGTATTGAAGGCCAATCCCATGGCCCTGCAACAGCCAAACAAACTGTCAAACCGCGGGGGAAAGTTCCAGAAAAGAATGCTGTTGACATGGAGGAGGCTTCCAAGATGATGGCTGAGGGAATTTTGGCTTACGTGAAAGCAATGGTGAGCCACACCACCCAATCCACAAATCATGGGATTTTTTCAACATAAAAAAATGGAACAAGGCGCAGGGAGTTCTAGAGCAGGCGAAACTCATCGCTCTGTTCCGACTCCCCCAGGCCTGGAAGAAAGGTACACACCCCCTCGTCGGAGAGATGAAGCTGTTCCAGAAGATACCCGTAATGGCAAGAGGAAATGGAAGTGGAAACTTGAGACCCCAACTCCAGCAGCCATATGGTATGACTAATCCCATGAATCAACCTGCTTTGTACGAAGAAGGTGTGGGCTTCCCAGTTGGGAACACTGGATTCAACACTGATAATGGGGCTTATCAAACTCGGGGGGCACAATTCTACAATCATCCCCTCCAAAACAGGAACACTGGTGTAATCAATTTGGACATGGTGCTTATCAAACTCGGGGGGCACAATTCTACAATCATCCCCTCCAAAACAGGAACACTGGTGTAATCAATTTGGACATGGTGCGAGAAACTGTACAGGAATTATATGGACCAGCTTTAAGGGTGATTGGTCGTCCTGAATTCCACAAACCATACCCTGAGATAATTGACCACAACAACCCCTATCCTAGAGGGTATAAAATTCCAGACTTCAGCTTATTTTCTGGAGAAGACGGGCAATCCACAGTGGAGCATATTGCCAGATTCACCATCAAGTGCGGGATGTTGGCAAACCTGGAAAATTTCTCAAACTTGAAGCTCAGGTTATTTCCTAACACACTGACAGGTACAAAATTTACTTGGTATACACTACTGCCAAGGAATTCTGTCCTTACCTGGCAAGAGATAGAACGGCAATTTCATACCCAATTTTATCACACCGAGCCCGAGGTATGTATCTCTGATTTGTCCAGAATTAACCAAAAGAAAAATGATTCTGTGGATATGTTTGTGGATAGGTTTAAAAAGATGAAAAATTGATGCAAAGTCTTCCTACCAGAAGTAGAATTCGTCAAAATGGCGCAGAAGGGGCTGGACTTTGAATTGAAGAAGAAATTCCAACGCATGGAGTTTAGAGACTTCTTTGAGTTGTCTTCTAAAGTAGCAGAGTATGAAGAGTTGTTAAAAGAGGAAACTTACAAGATGAAGACAACGATGGGCTCGTACTATCAGGATATAGAAGAGGTGTCTTTGGCGGAGCTTCGTACCAATGGATCATGTATCTGCCATTTACTCAAAAGAAAGACGGGGGAGTCAGAAAAGGAAAATAACACACTCTCTACTAAGGGCATGCAGTACACATTTGATGTTTCAAAATCTGATGAGATTTTTGATTATCTAGTGAAAGAAAAGTTTGTTACCTTTCCGCCATACCACCAAGTACCTCCCAGGGAAGAGACAAAAGGACGCGACTACTGTAAGTACCACGATTCATATAATCACACTATAAAATCCTGTTGGGCCTTTAAAAATGTTCTGCAGGAGAGAATCAACAAGGGAATGCTGAAATTCCCAGAGAAACAAGACTACATGGCTATAGATGAAGACCCATTTCCTCCGGTAGCTTCCATAAATATGAACACTACAGTTTGAGAGAATTCTTGAATGAGAAGCGGGCGATGAACAAGAAAAGGGTCAAGGCCTATTGGATTCCAAAAGGACAGATGTTTGAAGCTCATAGAAATTATGGTGAGTCAACAACAAAACATGTTTCAAGGGGGAGTCCAGGAAATATTGGTGGATCTACGGCTAGTTGGCCGAGGAACCAATATCTCCCCAAGAAGATGAGGGAGACCCATCATTCAAACGACATGAATCGTCGAATGCAAAGAGAAATCCAGAAAGAGGAGAACTACCGTCCCAGGCTACTGCCAACGAATACTCATAAGGAACATAACTACATAAAGAAACACAAGTATAGAGAGATACCTCAGGGGGCAAAAGTAGCAGAACATCACCGCCAACCCAGGTTTTTCCTTCTATCCAGTAATGAAGTTGATGACATGTGGAAATTGGCCCGGCACAAGACATTTCCTAAATCACTCACCAGGACACAAAAAATAAGAATGCTTAGAGAAATAGCAGCTGCTAAGCGAGAATTGACAGGAGCAGTAGTCAGTAAGTTCAAATTTTGCAGAAAGCTACTGAGGACAAGAGCAGTGATGATTTAAGTAGTGAAGATGATGTCCAAGGAAACAAAACGATTGACTTTCATGTGGGAAAATTTCATATTTCAGTTGATTGCAACACCAATGCGGTAATTTTCCCAGAAAATTTCAAATTACGGAGTGTTGATGAAGAAAATTCAATTAACCTAGATCAGAGAGCGTGGATACGAAGGAAGCTGAAATTCTTCAAGAAAGTTCTGGTGTTATCATCAGGGAGGAACATCCAAGCAAGCCAAAGGTATTCCCAGACAATGACACTGTGGGGAGTTTGCCTTCTCTGTACACACTTTTAGTGGTGAGCTCTTCTGCTAATTTCCAAGCCTTGTTGGGAAGAGATTGGATCCGCTAATCAGTGCATTCCATGTCCAATGCATCAACTGTTATTATTTCGGAAGGGTGATGGAGTGAAAATAGTAAAGGCTAATACACAACCATTCCAAGCCAATATTAGCACAGTGGATGCACGGTACTACAATGGGGATTTTGGACCTATCAGAATTTGGAGCCTGAACACAGAGAGATCAAAATCAGTATGCATGGAAAGTACGACTCCCAGACAAAACCTTGAAAAAATCCTCAAGCCTACCATCGTTGTGCCTTATAAGCCGATGATACAGCCCATAGTGGAGGAGCTCGATGATTAAGCTCATCAAAGAGGAAGAGGAGGTAGCTGCGACCGTCATTCACAAAATAAATGTGCAGCACATGTTAAATAAGTTTGAAGAGATGGAATTTGAGTCATGTGGAACCGAGGTGATTAATGAAGAAGATGGCAGAATGATAACGGAGCTCGAAGGAATGATGAGCTGCGAATGCAAGCTTATAATGAGTTATCCTTGCAAAAGCAGAAGGTGGCAAGGATATGTAATAAAAAGGTCAAGATGAAGAACTTTGATGAGGACGTTGTTACATGAAAACTGATACTCCCCACAGAAACAAAGGACGGAGAATGGGGAAAATGATCCCTGATTGGGAAGGACCATTTAGAGTACGTAGAGTTCTGGAAGAATATTTATCATTGATTTTGGAAACGAAAAGGAGGCCAATACATGGCCAAGAAATCTAACTACACCACCAACAGTAAGTTCGACCATCTCCCAAAATATCAATATCCATCAATACATCGACACATCAAAGCCACAACAATCCTCCACAATACCACCAATAAAACGCAAAATGCATAGAAGTGTATGCGGGGATGGGGTCTCACTAAAGTTCAATGCACACAGATGGCTTCTGGGAAAAGGAGATGAGACCCGGTGCAAAGCAAATCATACAGGCGGCACATAGAAGGGATAGAAGTACCTGTGGTGGGGTGAATTACCAATCTGAACTTTCACACTGTTATTAGCAACACCTGTGAAAGAAGTATTAATGAGAAAGAAATATACTCCCTAAACACAAATGACAGATTCCATCGATTTTGAAGCAAAACCAGATGTTCACGCATTTACTTTGTGTAAACAGTTATTTGTGTTGCTTATAATCAACAGCCACATTGCTGATTGCTCGTAGAGCAGAAATCTAGACTGACATGCAGGAGTTGCACAAAAGCTGAACCAAGGGAAGGACGACAGTTTCACTCATAAAATGACCTGCACTCAAATTCTTCACAGAACAAAATATATTTTCCAGGAAAATGCCAGCTGTAGTGCGCACTTCAGCACTATCGTGAGCTAGTGCATCTATTGTGAAATCAAAAACCTTCAAAGGCAGTACCTTATCCCTGCAACATTCCAACTTTGAGGATAAATCATCCAGAATCCCCGTGGCTTGATTAGATTTTTTCTTCATTCTTTCCAGAAGCACATCTATTACAGCTACACAAATCTCTGTAAGTCTTCGACAACAATGTCTTCTGCCTATTATTCTCTGTTGGGATTGTGCTTTGGCATGTGGTTGTTATTTGTTCCAACTTTGTAGTACACTTGTTCTGTAATATCGATCGTCAATTTCCCCAATAAGGAAATTATATTTGCATATTGAGGATGTGAACTATGGTGATTGAAAAAGGGGGTGATCGTACCTTGCATTTCAATATACTCCAACCCGGAGCTTTCTTCAGGCCAAGAGATCTCATTTGAATCCATGACTCCCCAACACCATCTCATTTAGCCATTGAAGCAAAACAGTGTGCTAGTTGCACATAGTTACCAGCATCAACAGACTCCATTTCAGAACTTTCTTTGGCAACTATGGTCACAAGCTCTATTTCACCATTTCTTCAACGGAAATCAAGCATCATGCCTAGTACATCGGTAATTTGAGTGTGGGAACATTTTCTTGTAGAAGTTAGATGAATTTGTATCCTACCAGCTCGGCAAAGGAGATCAACTATGCATGCACAGTGTTCAAGCTTTAGTATAAAATTATGCTCATCTTTCATGGACTCAAACAAATTCATACCATGGTTCACAAGTCCATTATGTATTCTGTTTATCATTCTCTGTTGGAATTGTGCTTGGCATGTGGTTGTTATTTGCGAAGTCAAGCTGCTAAAACACAAGGATGCTATCGTACCGCCCAGAAGGTGTTTGTACTATGGTTAATGAGAAAGATTCTGCATTTTTAGATGAGAACAAGCTGCCAGAAGATTTCTTTCTTACTAAGTGATATCCTCATGGTAGAGCGATGGGCAAAGGAGCAGCGGTGATGTGAGCAATGGATGAGATATGTACAATGGTGAAAACTGCAAAAGAATTGGCAGGTAAATCGACATGAACAAGGAGTTTTGGAAAAAAGGTTTAGGGATTCTGAAGGAGAAGCGTGAGGATGATCTTACTGTGATTTGAAGAGCTGGGATTTTCCTGTTTCTCCATCCCAAAAGACATGGTCCAATTAACTTGGACCTCACTGTTTGTATATAATGTAGTTTTCAAATCAATTAAAATACTAGCAAATGGCCTACCAGGCCACATGCTTGCAGGGGGCATTTGTTGGTGCTAAAAATAATTAGCCCATTCAGGGAATTGCGAGAAGCCCAGTCAGTGAAAGGTCCAGACCCATTGATAATTAAACCCGGTCCGTAGAGGAAGCAAGGTGAGCGCCAAAAAAGTTAAAGCAGATGGACGTGGACCAAGACGTGCAAACATGGGAAAACTCCCCATGAGGAAATAAAAGGAACGAGAAACAGAGATAGAAGGAATCAATCAATCATCAATCTGCACAAAAATTCTGCACAACTCTATGCAAAATTCAGCAATCAAATTTCCTAGTTTCTATTAGAATTCTATACATTCTATGTTCAAGCTTTGTTTTATTATTTCTGGTTTATCGGTAATCTTCTACATATTTTTTGAAAATAAAAATCATGTCAGGGATTCGTTCGTATAAATTTCAGTCTATTTCTTTCTGTTTTTTAGTGTTATATCGTTTAAGAGATTAGAACTAACGGTCAAATTTAGTTCTCATTTTCGTTTTGATTTTAGAAGTTAGGTTTTTTACATATTTTACACGAATTGACGCTCGAGCGCCTGGCACGCCCAACAATTCGCTAAATTACACAAACAATATATATATAGTGGTTATTTAAAATTATTTAGATATTTGATTCTTTCATACTTTATGAATTTTCCATTATGTGTCATTGGGAATCATTCAATAGAGTAAAATTAATATTTTATTTAAGTGAAAATTTTATTGAATGCATTGAAATCTTTTTAAGGAGATTCATCGGTCCCAATCCAGCAGTTGGCAAAGGGTTGACTAAACTTTAAAAAATATCTTGTAAGCTTTTAAAATTATAAACTATTTTAGGAACTTATAATTTCTTTTTATTATGAAGTCAAATTTGGATGTCTACAATTTTTCAATTTTGGGTGTCTACAAATTGTCAAATTTGGAGGTCTAATTATTCAATAAGTGATTAGGACTTTATATTATTTTAATCATTTCATTTGCCTATAAATAGGCTTGTAATCTTCATTTTAAATACACACAAATTTATACAAATTCTCTCCCAATTATCTTCTCTCTAAATCAAGGAAATTATAGAGAAATAATAATTTCGTATTAACATAAAATCAAGACTTCATTTGAAGCAATTAAGGAGCAATCAAGGTTATTATCGAGGTAATTATTTCATTTAATTTATTAATGTTTCTTTAAATTTATAACACGTTATCAGCACGATCACTCGATTGTTTTTATATATTTCATTGTATAATATCATGTTATTATATAAAAGGAGTCATTGACACCTAATTATAATAACGTGATATGATTTACAAATTTCTATCGTTTATTATTATACTTCTATATAATATCATGTTATTATATAAAAGGAGTCTCTGACACCTCATTATAATAACGTGATATAAATTACAAAATTATATTGTTCATTATTGCATAATTTATGTATAATATCATATTATTATACAAAGGAGGTTATGCCACCTCAAAATAATAATGTGATCTGATATACAAAATTATTTAACTGTGATTACGATTATATGCATTACATATAACCATAAGTGTTAAATAAAATTATTGTATTTTATTTTTCAAAAATAAACGATTTAAATGGATAAATATTAATGACTCGTAACGGGTATAAAACGGCTAGATTTTATTCTATAAATATGATGTTTTCTAAGACGTTCATGCATCCCTCTATTGCTATTCTCCATCAAATTCTTCTCGAAAAAAAATTTATTTTTTGAATTACAAAAGGCAAGAAGAAGAAGATGATTCGTCTAGGAAAAATTGTTTCAATTATTTTGATCATTATACTTACTTACCTTGTATTTACTGGCGAGTATCCGCCTTGCATCTTTTCGTTGTTTCTAACCATGCTTGTATTGCTCGTTTATCCATCGTTTTTCATTGTTATGCTAATGAATTTTGACTAATGAAATGTATTTTGTTACAAAGCACCACCATGTCGAATTTGGCAAAGCTTGAATTTGTTGCTCTGGATATCACTGGAAAGAATTATATGTCATGGACCCTCGATGTCGAGATGCATCTTGAATCGTTGGGTTTAAGTGAAACCATAAAAAATAATGCATCATCGTCACAAGAAAAGGCAAAAGCCATGATATTCTTACGACGACATCTTGATGAGGGATTGAAATGTGAATACCTCACGGAAAAGAATCCCATGGCTTTATGGCAAGGTTTAAAAGAACGATTCGAACACATAAGGGAAGTTATACTTCCGAATGCCCGTGATGAATGGAATTCATTGAGATTCCAAGACTTTAAGAATGTTAGCGATTATAATTCGGCAATGTACCGAATAGTCTCGCAACTCAAATTTTGTGGACATGAAGTCACAGAATCGGAAATGCTTGAAAAGACATTTTCCACTTTCCACGCTTCGAATATAACTCTACAACAGCAGTATAGAGTGCGTGGATTTGCGAGATATTCTGAACTCATCGCATGTCTTCTTGTGGCAGAAAAGAATAACGAGTTATTAATGAAAAATCATCAGTCCCGACCTACTGGATCAACGGCATTTCCTGAAGTAAATGTCATAATTCAAAATGAACGAAACCAAAATCAAAGTCGTGGACAAGATTTTGGTCGTGGTAGAGGTCGGGGTCGGGGACGTGGACGTGGTTATAAAAATAACTATGGTCATGGACGCGGCCGTAGTTTTGAAAACAATAGAGGTAGTTACTTCAATAACCCCTCTAAAAAGGAAACCACGAACCATCCACAGAAAAGGCAGCATGAGAACACGAGTATGAATGACCATCACTCAAAAAGATTTGAAAGCTCTTGTTTTAGATGCGGCACTCAAGGTCATTGGTCTCGTATTTGTCGAGCACCGGAGCATCTTTGTAAGCTCTATAAAGAATCATTAAAGGGCAAAGAAAAAGAGACCAATTTCACTGAACACGAAAAGGAGACAAATTTCAGTGAACATAATAACCGCAATGATCACTTGAGTGATTCAACTCATTTCGATGCTGCAGATTTTCTCATTGATTTCTCAAAAAATGATCAGTTCAACGGTGGAATGTAAATGTAACAATTTCGGATATTTTTATGATGATATGTATTGTATGTTGTAACAATTTCAAATTTTTATAATGAAATGTATTGTATGTTTTATATTTTCTAATTGCATCTGTTAAATTATATTTTATTATCTAATCTGAACATGTTAGGAACAAAGCTATACAAGCAAATAATCCCATGGAAGTTTGCATACCTGATAGTGGTACAACTCATACTATTCTCCGAGATAAAAGATATTTATTGGAAATAAAACCAACAAAGACAATGGTAAATACGATATCAGGTCCTGTAGACTTGATTGAAGGATGTGGTAAAGCTCAGTTTTTGTTACCTAATGGTACAAAATTTATGATAACTGATGCTCTATTTTCACCACAATCGAAAAGGAATTTGTTGAGTTTTAATGATATATATTCTCATGGGTATGATACTCAGTCAATGACTGAAGGAAATAAAAAATATATGTGTCTTATCACATATAAATCTGGAAAGAAATGTGTAGTTGAAAAACTACCAATGCTCCCTACTGGATTGCATTATACGCATATAAGACCAATCGAATCAAACATGGTAGTTCAAAATTTGCCAATGTTAACTACTTGGCACGATCGATTGGGACATCCTGGTTCAATAATGATGCGAAGAATTATAGAAAGTACACATGGCCATCCGCTGAAAGACCAGAAGATCTTTCAAGATAATAAGTTTCAATGTAAATCATGTTCTCTTGGAAAACTTATTATAAGGCCATCACCAGCCAAGATAAAAACTGAATCACCAATATTTCTTGAACGTATTCAGGGTGATATATGTGGACCAATTCATCCACCATGTGGACCATTTCGATACTTTATGGTATTGATAGATGCCTCCAGCAGATGGTCACATGTATGTTTATTATCAACTCGAAATGTGGCATTTGCAAGATTACTTGCCCAAATAATAAAATTACAAGCTCAATTTCCTGATTATACAATCAAGAATATTAGACTCGATAATGCTGGTGAATT
>KV011906.1:20863-45567 GCA_001598015.1 Dorcoceras hygrometricum
ATTGTCTTGGTTTACAAATTGAGCACAAAGAAGGTGGAATATTTGTTCACCAGTCAAATTATACAGAAAAGGTTCTTAAACGTTTTAATATGGATAAAGCAAATCCTTTAAGTACTCCAATGGTTGTTCGATCATTGAATATTGAAAAGGATCCATTCCGTCCATGTGAAGAAAATGAAGTTATTCTTGGTCCAGAAGTACCATATCTAAGTGCTATTGGTGCTCTTATGTATCTTGCAAATTGTACTATACCTGATATATCTTTTGCAGTACATTTATTGGCAAGATTCAGCTCATGCCCGACAAAGAGGCACTGGAACGGAATTAAGCATATATTCCGTTATCTACGAGGAACTACAGATTTGGGACTTTTATATTCAAAAGATACCAATAAAATTATTGTTGGTTTTGCTGAAGAGGCACTGGAACGGAATTAAGCATATATTCCGTTATCTACGAGGAACAACATTTGGGACTTTTATATTCAAAAGATACCAATAAAATTATTGTTGGTTTTGCTGATGCCGGATACCTATCTGATCCACATAAGGCACGATCTCAAACTGGATATTTATTTACTTGTGGAGGCACTGCAATTTCTTGCGTTCACAGAAACAAACTCTTGTAGCAACTTCATCAAATCACACTGAGACTATTGCACTACATGAGGCAAGCCGTGAATTTGTATGGCTAAAATCCATAACAGACCATATACAAGTCATGAGTGGTTTACCATCTGACAAGAAGCCTGTGACACTGTACGAAGATAATGCTGCATGTGTTGCTCAAATTAAAGAAGGATACATCAAAAGAGACAGAACTAAGCATATCCCCCCTAAGTTCTTTGAATTCACTCAAGAACTTGTGAAGAATAACGATATTGATATTCGTTACATTCAATCAAGTGAAAATTCGTCAGATCTTTTCACGAAGGCACTTCCTACGACAGTGTTCAGAAAGCACATATACAATATTGGGATGCGCCACCTACGAAATATGTGAAGATTCAGTTGTGCCAACATGAGGGGGAGTTTACGTGACTGCACTCTTTTTCCCTTACTATGGTTTTTATCCCACTGGGTTTTTCCTAGTAAGGTTTTTAACAAGGCAATATCAAAACACGTAATAAGGACAATGGGGAGTATTATGAAATCAAATTTGGATGTCTACAATTTGTCAATTTTGGGTGTCTACAAATTGTCAAATTTGGAGGTCTAATTATTCAATAAGTGATTAGGACTTTATATTATTTTAATCATTTCATTTGCCTATAAATAGGCTTGTAATCTTCATTTTAAATACACACAAATTTATACAAATTCTCTCCCAATTATCTTCTCTCTAAATCAAGGAAATTATAGAGAAATAATAATTTCCTATTAACATAAAATCAAGACTTCATTTGAAGCAATTAAGGAGCAATCAAGGTTATTATCGAGGTAATTATTTCATTTAGTTTATTAATGTTTCTTTATATTAAAAACACTTTGGTTTTATTTTAAAATTATACTTGTTAATGTTAGAGTAGATGCCCAACTAGCCAACTTGTGGCGTGTGGGTTTATAGACTCTTGTATTTGACAGTCTTTATATATGATATTCGCATTTATTTATGGCATTCTTTACTTTCATTGTGTTGTATGATGATTAACAATTGCGTTGAGTAAAGACCTGGAATGCGCTATAGTGTATGTTAGATGTGATAGTGGGTATGACGGCTATCATGAAACACATCTAACAGTCACTGTGTATTCTGAATAGTTCCTAGTCGATTGGACCGTCAAAATGAGGATAAGGCCGCCCGAGCTCGAGACTAGTATCTGCGATGCGAAGTACCATGTTTCATTGGTAGGGAACATTGTGATGTTCTGAGCATGCAGATAGATAGTGACCTGGTGATCTATCGAACTACCCTCGTTCGAAATTTCCAGGTGGGTACCATTTGTCGAGTGGATAAGTCCGAGGTCTTGGTTGTACTGATTAGTCCTCACGACTCGAAACGTCATTGAGACTCTACATGATAGGCGTCTCACTTTGACCCGTTTGCCGACTCACTTGGGGTCACCAGGCGTCGGGATTGGGTGAGACCCCGATGCATGTAGGAGTCGATGCTTCGTTGTCGAGGATTCACCGCTCGCATACATGCGTGGATATCCTATGCTCTCTGAGGGGATAATAGTGTATAAATCTCTGGCCAGAGTACTAGAAGTGTTTTAGGTAAATGGGTTTACCTAGTTACACTCGTGATGTCACTATTCAATCTCCAAGATGTATGCATAGCTATCGGATCTATAGCGACTCTCGATTTACCAATGGTCGTTGATCTGATCGGGATACACGGATTGAAAGGACCGTACTGTACGCTAACCACGACCAACTGATTCTTGCAGGCACTATCAGTGATACCTAGGGGATCATGGGGCGATGTTGCTAGATGCTTTACCATGATCCGTTGGGCAGGTCCGGAATTGTGATTTCGGAGCCACAATGGTTGTGGGCCCACGGCTAGCTGTATCCATGAACCATTGAGGGTCACACAAGTACTGGATTCGAGATTCCCGCACGGATACTGAGCTATGTGTTGAGCATAGGAGGAGGATTTTAGGGAGTGCGACTTCCTGAAAGTCAACAGGGGTCAAATCGTGATTTCCCACTGTTGAGGGACAAAACGGTCATTTTGCACTGGGGTTCTGAAAAACGGTTTTTCAGATCATATTATTCAGTTTCGGAAACTGAGTCGATCCGTCCGATCTGATCGGCGATCGGAGTTACGGTGAAGTCTCAGCGTTGGAGATGAACTGAATGTTCCTCGTTGGACCCGGGCCCGTTGGGCCGGGCCAAGTCCAACTTCCGGTCGTGGACCTGATTGACGAATCTACAGCCGCCTACCGTGAAGAGCCGGTCTTCTTGTAATTCCGGTTGGAGCCAGGCGCAAGTCGCCAGCAAGGTAACTGACTAAACGCCCTATGAATGGTTCATAGTTTGCAGTAGTTTTTAATTGTATTGAACGTTTCCCGGCCTAATTTTATTCTTCCGCTGCCTCGCCGGGAGACGGGATCCGGATCCGCCACAAGTCCCAACAGTGGTATCAGAGCCAGGCTTGGATCCTTCAATACAATTGTTGCCATATTGTATCTAATCTCTATTTTTCAGATTGAGATCAAACAAAAAAAAAATTGGCTGGAACCGCCGCGGCGCCCCACCGCGCGCTGGACGCGCAATGGCCGGCCAAAGTTGCTGCTGCTTTGTGCAAGTGTTGCGCGGGGTTGCGCCGACCAGTTGCTGCTCCTTCTCGCATGGAGGCCGACTGGATGTCACGGTTTTTGCGCATGGTTGCGCAACCAACGTCCGGCAGTGGCCAGCGGCCAGGCGCAAGTTGTTGTGCGATGATCGACATGCTGCGCTCCACCCTTGGCGCACGATGTTGCGCGAAGTGGCCGCGCTTGGCGCGTCGGCGTGCGGCCATGCGCCGCACGCGATGCTGACGACGGCCGCCGTCCGGCGAACTTCCCGGCATCGTTGCGATGGCTGATTTCTCTTCTATGTATTGTTCGGGCCTGTCTCGGGCAGCCCATGAAGTTTTCAGGCCGATATTCGATATCGGGCCGATTTTGGTCAATTTTGAAATTTTTGAGATTTTGGGCCCAAAATTGTTTTAGGCCCAATATGATGCAATTAAAATAGAAAAATGCGATTTTAATTGTAAAATATGATTTTATAATGAAATATGATTTTGTTGGTTAAAATTTGATTTTATCGACAAAATACGATTTTATTATGAAATGCGATTTTATGATTAAAATATGATTTTGCGATAAATAATTTGATTATTTAATTTATGCATATTAATTAGATTGATTGCATGATTGGGATGATCGAGAGCCATGCCCAATGTGTTAGGTGTATGCTTTAGGTTTTTCTGATTTCGATTTGTAAATATTGTTGATTATCATTTTATAAAAGTGGGTCTGTTTGTGGCCCGTTCCCACCCCTTAAAATGTATCCATTATTTGTCATGGAAATTTATTGTAAATTACTAGACTTAGTGGGAGGACTTTTGAAGATGGTGGGCCCATGACAATCAAAGATATTGAAGACCGAAGATCTGTAAAATCGGAAGCAAATGTAATAGGATTGCATTGCATATTGCATATCACCTAGGATTGGACCCAGGTCCGTGATTGGCAACCACGGACCGCATAGCTCTCGCGATCGATCATCCCAATGTTTATATATGTGATATATAGTTAGTTGAATCCGCATGTTTTAAATTTGATTTAAAATATTTGCATGAGACCAAATTTTCGAAAATAAAATCCCTCGTTTTAAATACGATTTAAACTAATATCAAGATAAATGTTTATTCGATAAACCAAAGGGGATTTAAATTTGTTTAAATTTCCCTACCTTCCATCAACAATGGGTGTACGCCGATGCTATCCGTATACATGGCCCGGCTCATATTATTGAGGGGGTCATGTATGCCGAAAAGCTGTCCACGCCATTGACACTCGTTGTGAGTTCGGTTGGAACTCCCTTTAACGTTGGCTCATATTATTGGGGACGTTAAGGGGACCGTCCTTCACGACTCAACATTGATGGGTCATCTTGGCACGTGATAGTAAACGGCGTCATATTATTGGGCCCTTACTGGACGTGAGTTGAATACATGGAGGTTGCATCGGTTGCAATCAGAAACTACCTTTTGGGGGTCATGGATGGCTGATATTATTCGGGTCCATGATCGCTTGATTGGGCTCCGTGTACCCACTAAAGAAACTGCTTTCTCGATTTCATTAGAGGGTGGTGAAATCGTTAAAATAGTGGGAGGGTAATTCATAAAACTTAACGACCTTGTTTTATGTCTTAGCGATTATTTTATATATAGTTAGTGATGATTGTCTGTTTTCTTTCAGTATTACTGCTTATACAATGTCTTCGTTCAAAAACCCACTCGCTGTTATACTGGATAGCAACAAGTTCACCGGTCTGAACTACCAAGACTGGCTCCGCAACCTCAACCTTGTGTTGGCTAGGGAGAAACTTCTTTATACGATAGAGAAGTGCCCTCCGATGGAAGCCCCTACCGATATCAGCCCTGAGGAGCTGGTTACGCTTAAACAATGGTGGGACGACGAGGTTAAATCTCGATGCTATATGATGGCGTCGATGTCCAATGAAATGCAACGGCGCTTTGAGAAGACGCAGTATGCTGCTGACATACTTTTTCATCTCAAAGAACTGTATGGGGAGAACTCTCGACATGAGAGATTCACGGCTGTCAAGGAGCTTATGACGAGCCGCATGCGCGATGGGACTTCGGTCCGCGAGCATGGGTTCGTATGATTGGGCTCGTTGAAAAGCTGTCGGGCCTTGATATCACACTTCCACACGAGCTGTCGGTGGATGTACTTCTCCTCTCACTACCCGCTGCATTTGACCCCTTTGTGGTCAACTTCAACATGAACAAGATGGCAGCCACCCTTGAAGAGGTGGTTAACATGCTTGTAGTATTTGAAGGAACCATAAAGAAGGACAAACCCGTCCTCCTTATGGGCTCTTCTGCGAAGAAGGGGCCCGGACGTAAGGGCAAGAAGCGTTCTGCCCCTGCGAAGGAGGATAAGCCCACCAAGAAGCCAAAGGCAAAGGCTTCCAAGCCAAACAAGCATGAGGATGTTTGCCACCACTGCCACAAGCCTGGGCATTGGAGGAGGAACTGCAAGGAGTACCTCGAGCAGTTGCGAACTGCGAAAGGTATGTTCTATATCGAAATAAATATGTCTCTTAGTTCGACTTCTTGGGTACTTGATACCGGATGTGGATCTCATATCTGTAATGATTTGCAGGTGATGACAAGAAGCCGACGTCTTAGAGAGGGTGAGACCCACTTGAGGCTTGGCAATGGAGCAAGAGTTGCTGCAGTAGCTATAGGAGATGTTTACTTATTTCTGTCTTTTGATTTTAAGTTGTTATTGAGAAACGTTTTGTTTGTTCCCGAATTAATAAAGAACATTATTTCTGTTTCTATGCTTGATAGTGATGGATATTCTTGTATGTTTGCTAATTCGATTTGCAATATTTACAAGAATGAATGTTTAATTGGAATTGGGGAACGCGAAAATGATTTGTACACATTAAAATTAAAAGACGTTCCAACTCGCGATATCGAAGCACATACAACAACGATTAAAAGGAAACACGATAACTTGAACCCAGCACAACTTTGGCATGCTAGGCTAGGTCATATATCTCTAAGTAGGATGAACAAGTTAGCTAGGAGTGACATGTTTGATCTGTCAGACATTAACTCCCTACCGACCTGTGAATCTTGTCTTAAGGGAAAGATTACTAAGCAACCCTTCAAGGGCAAGGGTGAGCGTGCTCAAGGCCTATTGGATTTTATCCATACTGATGTGTGCTGCCCGTTTAGTATTGGTACTAAATACGGTCACACATACTTCATCACATTTACCGACGATCACTCTAGGTATGGGTACTTGTACTTAATGAAGCACAAGTCTGAATCCTTTGAAAGGTTCAAAGAATTCAAGGCTGAAGTAGAAAAACAGTTAGGCAAAAGTATTAAAGCACTTCGATCCGATCAAGGTGGTGAATACTTGAGTGCTGAATTTCAAGACTATCTGAAAGAGAATGAGATTCTCGCACAGTGGACCCCTCCGGCCAAACCACAGCTCAATGGTGTAGCGGAGCGTCGTAATCGAACCTTGTTGGACATGGTTCGATCTATGATGAGCTTCACTGAACTTCCTACCTCGTTTTGGGGATATGCGCTCGAAACGGCGGTAATGTTGTTGAACAATGTCCACACCAAGGCAGTGGATAAGACTCCATATGAGATATGGATGGGCAAACCACCCAAGTACTCATACATGAGGATTTGGGGATGTCCTGCTTACGTGAAGCAGACAGTGGGAGATAAGCTGGATACGAGATCCATCTTATGCTACTTCATTGGGTATCCAAAGAATTTCATTGGATACTACTTCTACTATCCCAGCGAAACAAAAGTGTTTGTTTCTAGGAATGCCACCTTTATGGAAAGGGAATTTATACTTGATAGAAAGGAAAGACTCCATATGAGATATGGATGGGCAAACCACCCAAGTACTCATACATGAGGATTTGGGGATGTCCTGCTTACGTGAAGCAGACAGTGGGAGATAAGCTGGATACGAGATCCATCTTATGCTACTTCATTGGGTATCCAAAGAATTTCATTGGATACTACTTCTACTATCCCAGCGAAACAAAAGTGTTTGTTTCTAGGAATGCCACCTTTATGGAAAGGGAATTTCTACTTGATAGAAAGGGCAAAATAGTAGAACTCGAAGAGGTTCGAGAACCAACTGAAGTACCAGGTGAATCTTCTGCACCTCCAGAGCCAGTACCAGAAATGGTCGCACCTAGGAGATCCGAAAGGGTTCCTAGGGCTCCTGAGAGATATGGTTTTCTCCTTGAAGATAATCAAGGTGATCAAGTTGTTGGATCTGATCCAAGAACTTTCAAGGATGCAATTTCCGATGCAGATTCTAATTTGTGGCTTGAAGCAATGTAGTCCGAGTTAGACTCGATGCATGCTAACCAAGTTTGGACTCTTGTTAATCCTCCCGAAGGAATTGTTCCTATTGGGTGCAAATGGGTATACAAGAGAAAACTTGGACCTGATGGTAAGGTAATGACCTACAAGGCACGACTGGTCGCGAAAGGTTACACTCAAAGGCAAGGTGTTGACTATGATGAAACCTTCTCTCCAGTCGCAATGTTCAAGTCAATTAGAATCTTACTTGCCATAGCCGCATGGTACGACTATGAGATATGGCAAATGGATGTGAAAACTGCGTTCCTTAATGAAAACATTAAGGAAGAGATCTATATGACGCAGCCTGAGGGTTTCACATCTGTTGGAAGCGAGCATAAGGTATGCAAGCTTCAGAGATCGATCTACGGTCTCAAACAAGCATCGCGAAGTTGGAACCTGAGATTCGATGAAAAGGAATTCGGTTTCATTAAGAATCCCGAGGAGCCATGTGTTTATAAGAAAAGCGCTGTGACATTCCTCGTACTTTATGTTGATGACATTCTACTCATTGGGAATGATGTAGGAATGCTGCAGTCAACTAAAGTATGGTTGTATAGTAGATTATCGATGAAGGACATGGGTGAAGCATCCTATATTCTTGGAATACAGATCTATCGGGATAGATCTAAACGGATGCTCGGACTCACCCAAGCCACCTACATCGATACCATACTTAAGAGGTTCTCTATGGAAGAGTCCAAGAGATGACACCTACCTATGTGCCATGGGGTCACTCTATCTAAGTCTATGTGTCCGAAGACCGATGAGGAGATAGAGAGTATGACGCGTGTGCCATATGCCTCGGCAATAGGTAGTATTATGTATGGCATGATCTCCACTAGACCGGATGTCGCATATGCTCTGAGTGTCACGAGCCTCTACCAGGACAACCCCGGCCAATTACATTGGAAGGCTGTGAAGGATATTCTTAAGTACTTACGAAGGACTAAGAATATGTTCATGGTCTATGGGGGTGGTGAACTGAAACTGGAAGGCTACACTGATTCCAGCTTCCAGTGCGACGTGGATGATTCGAAATCAACCTCTGGATTTGTATTCATGCTCAATGGTGGTGCTGTCTCTTGGAAGAGTTCCAAGCAAGACACCATCGCGGATTCAACCACTGAGGCTGAGTACATCGCAGCATCAGCTGCTGCTAAGGAGGCCATTTGGATAAGGAATTTCGTCCAAGAGTTGGGCGTCATTCCTAATGGAGTTGGTCCAGTCCCGGTGTACTGCGACAACACGGGTGCCGTTGCGCAAGAAAAGGAGCCTAGGTCTCACCAAAGATCCAAACACATACTGAGGAAATACCACATAATCCAAGATATTGTGGCTAGAGGTGACATAGCAGTTGAGAGAGTCGCCTCTGCGGACAACGTTGCTGATCCACTTACGAAGCCCTTGCCTGGACCGTTGTTTGAAAAACATCGCGAAACAATGGGACTGCGTCTGATGAGTAGTTGGCTTTAGGGCAAGTGGGAGATTGTTAGAGTAGATGCCCAACTAGCCAACTTGTGGCGTGTGGGTTTTATAGACTCTTGTACAAACAGTCTTTATATATGATATTCGCATTTATTTATATGGAGTTCTTTACTTTCATTGTGTTGTATGATGATTAACAATTACGTTGAATAAAGACCTAGAATGCGCTATAATGTATGTTAGATGTGATAGTGGGTATGACGGCTATCATGAAACACATCTAACAGTCACTGTGTATTCTGAATTAGTTCCTAGTCGATTGGACCGTCAAAATGAGGATAAGGCCGCCCGAGCTCAAGACTAGTATCTGCGATGCGAAGTACCATGTTTCATTGGTAGGGAACATTGTGATGTTCTGAGCATGCAGATAGATAGTGACCTGGTGATCTATCGAACTACCCTCGTTCGGACTTTTCAAGTGGTTACCATTTGTCTAGTGGATAAGTCCGAGGTCTTGGTTGTATTGATTAGTCCTCACGACTCGAAACGTCATTGAGACTCTACATGATAAGCGTCTCACTTTGACCCGTTTGTCGACTCACTTGGGGTCATTAGGCGGCGGGATTGGGTGAGACCCCGATACATGTAGTAGCCAATGCTTCGTTGTCGAGGATTCACCGCTCGCATACATGCGTGGATATCCTATGCTATCTGAGGGGACAATAGTGTATAAATCTCTGGCCAGAGTACTAGAAGTGTTTTAGGTAAATGGGTTTACCTAGTTACACTCGCGATGTCACTATTCGATCTCCAAGATGTATGCATAGCTATCGGATCTATAGCGACTCTCGATTTAACAATGGTCGTTGATCTGATCGGGATATACGGATTGAAAGGACCGTACTGTACGCTAACCACGACCAACTGGTTCTTGCAGACACTATCAGTGATACCTCGGGGATCATGGGGTGATGTTGCTAGACGCTCTTACCATGATCCGATGGGTAAGTCCGGAATTGTGATTCCGGAGCCACAATGGTTGTGGGCCCACGGCTAGCTGTATCCCTGAACCATTGAGGGTCACACAAGTACTGGATTCGAGATTCCCGCACGGATACTGGGCTCAATGTGTTGAGCATAGGAGGAGGATTTTAGGGAGTGCGACTTCCTGAAAGTCAACAGGGGTCAAATCGTGATTTCCCGCTGTTGAGGGGCAAAACGGTCATTTTGCATATTTAGGGTTAGATGATCTGAAAAATTGTTTTTCATATCATAATATTCAGTTTTGGAAACTGAGTCGATCGGTCCGATCGGATCGGCGATCGGAGTTACGATGAAGTCACAGTGATGGATATCGTCATTTGGACCCGGGCCCGTTGGGCCGGTCCAAGTCCATTGCTAGTCTATTTAATTAGACTTAAGGGCTTTATTGTAACTAAGTAATTCAGATTACACACACCCTAACCCTACACTAAACTCTCGGCCGCCCCCTTCCTCTCCCAAAAGCCGCCGCCGCCGCTAATTGATCGGACTTGCTCCGATCAGTTTTTCGAGGAGAATCCGTCCGCGCTGATCTCGTCAGGCCTTCTAGTGCAGGCTGACGAAGGAGTCTCCCTTCCGGTCGTGGACCTGATTGACGAATCTACCGCCGCCTACCGTGAAAAGCCGGTCTTCTTGTAATTCAGGTTGGAGCCAGGCGCAAGACGCCAGCAAGGTAATCTACTAATCATCATATGAATGGTTCGTAGTTTGCAGTAGTTTTAAATTGTATTGAACGTTTCCCGGCCTAATTTCATTCTTCCGCTGCCTCGCCGGGAGACGGGATCCGGATCCGCCACGGTTCCCCAACAGTTAAAGTGTTTATATTATATTTTGAAACAACTTAAAGATATAATGTTTCTAGTATTATAAATATTTTTTATCAAAAATGAATGAAATTAAAAATTTATAAAATTGATATTATTTGGATAAAAAATTTATTTAATGTTGTTTTAAATTTTTTCCGCGTATTTTAAATTTTTGGGTAATAATTACCATAATATGGATGACATAATAGAGAATGTTAAAATAAGATATTTTTATATAAACACAGGGGTGACCTTATTTTTTAAAATTGTTAAATAACTTTTGAGAGTTCAGAAACTGTTTGTCGATTTTTTATTAGACAAATTTTAAAACTTAGAAGTTCCAAAATAAAAGCTGTTTTGAATAGCTTATAAACTCAGCTATAGTAAAAGGAAGGTTTAGCATGACACGGAAGTTGATATAGAGTTAACTCAATAAGATATTAAGAATATCTAATTGCTTTTCGTAGTCGTAATTATTTTACATTTTTTTAAAGGTGTTTTATTTACATATTTATTTGCGCAGACATTGCAAATTTCTTAGTATTCACCTTGGGGAAATATTCAAACACGAGGAATTGTTGCCACTCCCAAATATCGGAGCGTCGACATTCGATATTGAATAACAAAATAAAAATTACCACTTAGCAAACCTCTTAATACATTATAAATCAATTCAGTATTTCTTAAATAAATCAACTAAAAAATTCAAAAAAATGAACAATTAACGTAAGTGTTCTACTTATCCCAATCGACTTGCTTTTCATTCTAACCTAGTGAGGGAAAATTGGGCGCAACTTTTTGGGAAACAAACTATAATTTCCACAAAACAATCACTAACATATCATATTCCAAACTGATTCATATAATTTTGATAATCATATTATTTCCATGTTACTCGTTAGTGACAAATTTTTATTTTTAATTTTTTAAAAGTTAACCCATTAATACCCCCACAATATTTCAGTGAGGCATATGCTCCACACGAGAAATGAACCCGTGAAGTCGGGGAAGTTATTCCCACGACAACCCGGTTTTACCAACTCGCATGTATCCCTGAGGACGTTAGTGACTAATTTTAATGTTCTAATTAAGTGGGCAAAGTCATAATCGGTCTTCTACATATCATATCAAAATTTTAGGAATTCCTATAATCGCAACGGTACAACTCCAATCTTTTAAAAATCGTATATTAATACAAGCGTCACAATTCGATCTTTCTATCTAATAAGAACAATTATTGTACTTCAAAAATATCAAAATTTAGGAATTCCTACCCATATATGATTTTAAATCGTAATGGTATATGTCAGAACATATACGAAAGGAAGAATGCTTCTCGAAACTCTTGTTTCAACATCCCATAACATAATTTTGTATTATTATTTGTTTATTTAATTCCAGTGAAGTGTAAGCATATACGACAATCCTGTGAAAAAAAGGCCATCGGAGACGTATTGTTATTAGCATCTTGACACATTTTTAGGTTAGGCCTGGGGTGGGGGTAGCTAATCAAATAATGCTGATTTTTTTAATCTGGACATTTCTGATGCCCTTCGTCCCAGTTAATATACGCGTGTTCTACTAGCGTCATGACATAAGTTAGAATTTAATTACTGTATACGTGTCGATTTAAAAAGTTATATTATCTGACTAAGAGGACTATATCATGCTACAATGATGAACGCAGTGAATAATTAAGCAAGCTTCATGGAAATAAATTTTTAATATTTTCATCATCATTATTCATCGAATCCAGAATCAATTTGAAATCAGTATTGCTACTCCAAAATTTGTGGAGAAAAAATAAATAAATTACTGTCTACAATTTAATGCTCTCGGAAACTTCAGTGAACATAAAACACTCACACCAGCCATTTGTTGACAACACTGAAATGCTTCAATAATTGGCCACACACTACATTGTGTCGTGTGGCTGTGAGTGAAGCATGCATATAAAAGAAGTGGAACCGGTTTGCACATTTTTTTCCAATCTCGGGGCCCCGCGTATCTTGATACTTGAGTTAGATATACAAATCAATCAATTTTATAATTTCATTATCCCAGCGTTTAAATCTTGTTGGAAAGAAAAAAAAAACCATTTGAATTCCCCCATTAATCAAACACGGATGACTAGGCCCTTATTGACCAATTAACATAGAAATCAGTGTGAAATGATAAAAAAAAAACCGTGATTTTCACATGTCTTGCATGGTGAAGAGGATTTTGGATTTCGGACCAAGAGTACGAAGCACTGGTATCAAAGCGGTATCGGGATGGTATTATGTTCCTCTACAGATATAACTTAATGAATAAACCTCATGTTTATTCAAGGTCCAACTTTAGTGATATTTCTCAAACAATGAATGTGTACACAAAATATGAGAAACATCGTAATAGAATTTCATTAATAACTGAAAATTATTCTTACAACAATAATTACATAAGGGAAGCTAGTTTCATTCTGTCTACATGATGCATATCCTTAGTGAAAGGATCGACAATCATCAATTCAGTGCTAATGTGTTCAATGATCACTATCTTATCCTTAACACGTTCTCTTATGACTAAGAACTTTATGTCGATGTGATTGCTTCGACTCCCACTTTTATTGTTTTAGTCATAAAGACAGCAGCTGAATTATCACAGAATATCCTCAATGGCCTAGAAATGGAATCCACAACTCTATGCCCAGAAATGAAACTCTTCATCCAAACACCATGTGAGTGGCCTCAAAACAAGATACGACCTCAGCTTCCATAGTGGAAGTAGCAGTCAAAGACTGCTTTGCACTTCTCCAAGATACAGCTCCACCGGCTAGCAAGAAAATATATCCTGAAGTGGATTTTCTTGAGTCCATGCAGCCAGCATAGTCTGAATCAGAGTAGCCAATTACTTCCAGATTATCAGTTCATTTGAACATAAGAATGTAGTCTTTGGTCCCTTGAAGGTACCTCAGCACTTTCTTTGCATCTTTCCAGTGGTCTAAAGCTGGATACTCTGATAAAGCCCCAACATTCCGACTATGTATGCAATATCAGGTCTAGTACAAACTTGAGCATACATCAAGCTTCCGACAGCAGAAGCATAAGGAATTTTTTTCATTTGTTCTTTTTCAAAGTCATTTTTCGGGCATTGATCCAAATTGAATTGGTCGTCATTCACAACAGGAGCCACACTAGGTGAACAATCTTGCATTCGAATCTCTCTAAAACTTTGTTGATATATGTTTCTTGAGATAATCCTAAGATTCCACGAGACCTATCTCGATGAATCTTGATGCCGATGATATAAGATGCATCACCCATATCCTTCGTATCAAAGTTTTTAGATAGAAATTTTTTCACCTCATATAGCAAAACCCTATTATTGGTTGCAAGTAATATATCATCCACATATAGAATGAGGAAACAAATATGCTCCCACTAACTTTCTGGTATATACATTGATCCATGACATTCTCGACAAAACCAAATGAAGAGATGACATCATGAAAATACCATTGATGTGATGCTTGTTACAATCCACATATGGATTTCTTAAGCTTGCACACCAAGTGTTTACCACCACTACAGGAAAATCCTTCAGGTTGTTTCATGTAAATCTTTTCCTCTGGGTCACCATTGAAAAATGCTATTTTCACATCCATTTGTTGCAAATCCAAGTCAAAATGTGCAACTAATGCCATAATAAAGCGAAGAGAATCCTTCTTGGAGACGGGAGAAAATGTCTCTTGTAATCGATTCCTTCGCACTGAGTGAATCACTTAGCAACGAGTATTACTTTATATCTTTCAATGTTGCCTGATGAGTCTTTCTTTGTCTTCAAGACTCATTTATATCCAATGGTTCGAGCACCATATGGCAATGGAACAAGATCCCAGACTTCGTTCGATGCCATAGAATTCATTTCTTCATTCATAGCATCGTACCACAATTTTGATTCACTACAGCTTATGGATTGTGAAAATGTTTCAGGATCACTGTCGGCTCCAACATTAAAATCCGATTCTTACAGATACACAAAATAGTCACTAGGTATTGCTGATCTCCTTATTCTAGTTGATCTTAAGGTGTCACTTTGGAGAGTGTGTTGGTCAGCGGACTGATCAACATTTTCCGCTTGTTCCACTTGAATAATATGATCATCTAGATTGTTATCAGCATTCTGTGGATTCACATGTATTGGTTGTTCAACATCTATTGGATCTTGAGGGGTGCGAATGACCAATGGATCTCTTGAATAAGATGGTTGATCATTAATGTGATCATTCTCAAGAATTATATCTTGGTAACTATCACTCCCACTAATCAAGTCATCTTCAAGAAATTTGGCATATCTTGATTCCACAATCCTAGTGCTATGATATGGACAATAGAATCTATACCCTTTGGATTTTTCGGCATACCTAATGACATATCCACTTATAGTTCTTGGGTCTAGTTTATTTTCTTGTGGATTATAAACTCTTACTTCAGACGGGCACCCCCAAACGCGTATAAGTTGCAAACTCAGTTTTCAACCTTTCCATAATTCAAATGGCGTCTTTGGGACAACCTTGGTTGGAACTCGGTTTAATATATACACTCCTGTTTTAAGAGCATCTGTCCACAAGGACTTAGGAAGTTTGGAGTTGCTTTGCATACTCCTAACCATGTCCATTAAAATTCGATTTTGTAACGTCCCAGATTTAACGACTGTCCCCACTGTACCACACTGCTCTTTTCAGCGTGTTTTGTCCTCACTCGCACGCACCTTGAGAAACTTCCCAGGGGGTCACCTATCCCAAAATTGTCCCAAGTCAAGCACGCTTAACTTGTAGTTCTAAGTGATGATCTCCCGAAAATAAGATGAACCTTGTTGGTATGAGTAGTACCAATTAAATCTGATAAGCCTTTCAACTATCCTCAATTACATCTATAACTTCCCAGTCTCGTAATCCCTCTCATTTCGGTGTGGATCGGTCCATTCATGTGCCCCTTTGCCTCTAGAAGCCTGTCAGGAGCCGCTCATTGTCCGTGCAACCTATTGGCACCGACGATCACTCCCCGCCCTCTTTTGAGCCCCGGACCTCACATGCCCACCAGCTTCCGTTTGGTTCGTCCTCGAACGACACCGTACTAAGAGAGGTCGGCTCTGATACCAACTGTAACGCCCCAGAATTAACGACTGCCCCCACTGTACCACACTGCTCTTTTCAACGTGTTTTGTCCTCACTCGCACGTACCCTGAGAAACTTCTCATGGGGTCACCCATCCCAAAATTGTCCCAAGTCAAGCACGCTTAACTTTGGAGTTCTTAAGTGATGAGCTCTCGAAAAGAAGATGCACCTTGTTGGTATGAGTAGTACCAATTAAATCTGATAAGTCTTCCTCAACTATTCTCAATTACATCTATAACTTCACAGTCTCGTAATCCCTCTCATTTCGGTGTGGGATCGGTTCATTCATGTGCCCCTTCGCTTCTAGAAGCCTGTCAGGAGCCGCTCATTTTCCGTGCAACCTCTTGGCACCGCGATCACTCGCCGCCCTATTTTGAGCCCTGGACCTCACAGGTTTCTTCTTTCAGTCACACCATTTTGGTCGTAGAACCAGACATAGTTTATTGGGCAACAATCCCATTTTCCTGAAGAAACTTCACAAAAGGACCCAAAGCTTGTCCATTCTCAGTGTATCTACCATAAAATTCACCACCTCTATCAGTTCCCACGATCTTAATTTGCTTATCACATTGGTTTTATACTTCAGCCTTAAAAATATTAAAGGCATCCAATGCATCGTTCTTATTATGAAGTAGATATACATGTATCGTGAGTAATCATCAATAAAGGTGTTGAATATTTTGGACTATGCATATCCATGTCTGGACAACATATATCTGAATGTATGATTCTAATAATGTAGTACTACTCTTGGCACCCTTTTTTAAATTTGTTTGTCTGTTTGCCCTTAATGCAGTCAACACAAGTCTTGAAATTAGTAAAATCTAAAGTATTAAGTACTTCATCTTTTACTAATCTCTTAATTCTATCAATGAAGATATGGCCTAGTCTCCGATGCCACAAAATAGAGGAATTATCATTTATAACACATCTTTTAATACCCGCGTGAACATGTATAGTGGTGTTACGATTTTTTTGGAAAGAAATTGAGAAAAGACCATCAATAATTGTACCATTCCCTACAAACATTGGATTTATAAAGTAACTTTATTGAATTATCCAAAAATTGGAAGGAATATCCAAACGTTACAAGACATGAAACTGAATTAAATTCCTAGAAAACATAAAAAGTCTTTTCCATAAATAAATCAAAGCCACTAGCTAAATGCAGAATGCAAGTCCCGACAGCCTCCACATGTGAACGCATCTTGTTTCCAGAATAGAAGCTTTTCTTACTTCCTATTGGCTTCCTTAGATTTTGCATATCCTGTAGGGTATTTGTGATATGGATTGTAGAACCAGAGTCAATCCACCAAGTGTTATAAATCATATTTACAATATTAGATTCATAACAAACAAAAGAGATAGGAATACCTTTCTGTTCAAGTCAATCCTTAAATTTAGTGCAATCCTTCTTCACGTGTCCCTTCTTTTTACAGAAGAAATACCTGGATTCTTTCTTAATGTCAGGATGGGGTGAAAGTTTTCCTTTCCCCTTCCCTTTGACTTTGGCTTATTTGGAAGATGTTCCTTGTGCAATTAACATAACATTATCTCTGGTTTCCATCAACAACCTTCCTTCCTCTTGAACACACATGGTCAATAATTCATTGAGTGGCCATTTCTTTAAGTGTGTTATAAGATATTTTAAAAGGTCCATATTGTTGTGGAAGAGTGAATAAAATGAAGTGCACAAGAAAGTTATCAGATATATCCACCTCAAGTGTTTTCAGCCGAGCCGCTATGTCCCTCATTTTCAAATGTGCTCTCGCACACCTTACAGACTGGTGAGTCTAAGTGATGAGAACTCCATTATCAGGGTGCTTGCAAGGGCCTTGTCTGAAGTTGCATATTGTTCATCAATTGCCTTAAGTAGGACCTTGACTTTGTCATGCTCCTCGATCGAACCACGAATACCAGTACAGATTTTTGCCTTTATGAAAATAATGCAGATGCGATTAGATATCTCCCACTTCTCATAAAGAGCAATCTCATCCGGTTCACTGAATTGACTAATAGCCGTGGGTTCGTCTTTTATTATGGCATAATCAATGTCCATCCACCCTAAATGAAAGAGAACTCGCTCTTTCCAAACTTTGTAATTATCACCCTTAAGTTCGGGGATAAATTAACAGGTTGTACTGCATAAAATAAATTAATAACATGCTTATCACTAAATGTTTTGAGTTAAAATCATGTTCACCAATGTAAATCATGGAAAAAATCTAACGACATAAAACTTGCATGTGGGCTAAAGTCTTAACTCTTTTAGATTTTTATAAAATTTTTGAGAAAACTATCAGATTAATTTTCCTTAACTCCTGTGGATAAATATAGGAAAATGTAGTCTGATATATTATCCTAATTAGTTACACAAACATAACAAAAATCCCTATGGGATAAAATTAATTATGCTCATATAATTAATCACAATTTATGTCCTTAATGCGATCCAAATCCTCTTAATGCATAATATTTCATAATTAAGGATGTTGTGGCTAAAGCTTAATTATTTTAAATTATACGGTTCACTGGAAGAAAATTTTTGTTTTACTTAATATTTGATATAATAACTAATATTGACACAATCAATATTGTCGAAGAGTGATTTCAGTCATTGGAGGGACTAAAGCCCACTAAAACCCAACTTTCTTAGACAAAGCAACGCCCTTCAGTGATCTCAGTCGATTCAAGCCATTTTTAAGTCGATCAATGAAGGACTCTCTTAGATCTTGTATTCATATGTCAAATCATAATTATTATTCAAATTAGTGAAAACTTTATAAGCAAAAATTTATTTATTTAATTAATTTGTTCACCAATTATGAAGGCATTAAACTAAATATGAACAAATTATCCTTAAATGCATATCAAAATCAAACATAATTAATTGCATGCATAATAAGGAAATTAATCATATTTCAAAAAATTATGCAAAACATGCAAATATCCAAAAATTTTGAAAATAAATTTGTAGAAATCCAAATTTCAAAATTTCAGAATATTGCAGCATTCAAACAGATCCTTAATTTTGAAAAATGGAATTTCGAACTGGCCCCAGAAAAATCCCAAATTTTAGAGTTATCCTCAAAATTCACAAATTTTGTAATTTACGCCAAATTACCAAAACTTCAAAACCCTAGGTCCTCAAATCCAATCCCGCCGCCGCCGCCAAAATCCAGCCAAAAACCGACCATAGTCGACTACCCGAGGACGGACGACCCCAGCCGCACCTTCACCGCCATGCAAATTGCAGGAATTGTTCGATTTTTTTTTTGAAAAATCGCGACAGGAAATGTATCGTCCCGAAATCCAGATTACGTGATAATGAGTGTATGACTAGGAGAAAAATATTTTTAGATGATTACATGTCATTTTATATGATTTATTTATGATTTTATGCTGCATGGTATGCATGTGTTGTTTTTCAGTCTGTTTGAGTTACAGACGTGTGGACGAGATTAGGACTGACCGGAATGGAAAAAATTTGAGATTTTAAGTTATTGGATTTTTAAGAACAAAATTATTTTATTTTAAGCAACAATTTCTGAAAATTTGAGTTTTTATGATTATTTTGGAGGGGAACCCGTTTTTCGCCTATACGGGCTGGTATATTGAGTTTTAAGGTGTTTTGAAAATATTATGAGGCATTGATTTCGAAAATATTTAAACCTTAAAGCCAAGATAGAGTTTTGGTTATCTTTTCAATTAATTAGAGGGGCAAACAAGTCATTTTCTCCCCTTTTTCCTAAAACCCATAGGGGTCAATTGTGTCACATATTATTTTTCATAACTCACAATTTACACTCAACCTAGCCTCCACAATATACACCAGTCGTCCTCTCCTTTCCCCATAGCACAAGTTTCGAGAATCTCAAGTTCTTGGTGAAATTTTGGTGATCCAAAGCTGGTGGTGCCCCGATCTCGCGTCTACAACGTCGGTAACTCGCAGATCTCTACTCCAACCCATCCAGGCATGTAATATTGAAACGCACTAAACCTCTAAAAAAAAATTTTTTTTTTTGAAAAGCAGATGTTGAATAAACATTTAATAAAAGCTATAAATAAAAACCATAACTTAAAGCATTTGAAAATATCATCTCAACATCCGTTCAAAACTAACTGTAAAGTATTCCCAATCCGCATCGCACAAGCTAACATAAAAATCAGAGTATTTAAAACTGTTGCGGAAAACTGAACATGTTTAAAAGCAATGTCATAAAATAACTGAGTGGTCACGGGGTAACAGCCGCAGCGGAGCATCAGAGGTCCTCACCGCCGGTCGGAATAAAATCAGCATCATGCTCACCTGCGTGCGTGAAAGATCTTAAAACAATGAATCATAATGCGACCATACATAAATTCATCGTATAACATATATATATTAAGGCATGGCATAAACATAACATAACTTAAAAGAACATAATTTCATGACATGCGTGCGTGAAAGGAACATATAATAAAACCACATGCAGGCACATACGTAAAGGAACATAATTTCATGACATGCGTGCGTGAAAGATCTTAAAACAATGAATCATAATGCGACCATACATAAATTCATCGTATAACATATATATATTAAGGCATGGCATAAACATAACATAACTTAAAAGAACATTCGAGTCGTATCCATGAAGTGTGAGCCATAATCGATTGATCAATCTATAAACCAATGTACGCGGCGGTGTGGTTCACCCGACCTTATCTCGGGATCCCTATATGTCACACCACTGTTGTTGGATCTGTTTTGACAGATCCTGATTAAGTTTTGAATTACACAAAACCTATTATTGTGTTTCTAACAATTCCACTTAAGCGTACAGGTTTTAGGAACGAAGAAGATAATCAGCAGAAGCCTTTATTTGTCCAGCAGTTGGTTCGATATAAATAATCAGCAGTTGGTTTGGTGTTCATGGAATCGGCAGTTGAATCAGCGATGGAGACGTCCAGAGTTGATTCAGTTGTTCGTAATCAGGCGGAGGCCAAGTTAAATCAGCTGGAGCATGATGAACCAGCTGAAACGATGACAACCTGCTGCAAGTGCTAAAGAGCGAAGTGAACCAGCTGGAACTGGAATTGAGAAGCTTGCTGGAGAAGAAGAGATGAGCTAAGTACTGCTGATGAATCTGTTAGCAGTCGCAAAGATATAAGTACTGTTGATGAATCTATCAACAGTCGCCATTCAAGAAGAAGAAGAATCGCAAGCTAGAGCTGGAGCTGGAGCTGGAACGAAGAAGATTAGCTGGAGCGTAAAGTGTAGATGATATCAGCAGTGACGTCATCATTCAGCAGATGGCTACAGTGGAATAGAATCAGCAGAGAGCTTCAACCAGCAGTTGGTATTTGGAGTTGGCGATTTCAAAACGATGTCGCGTGAATAAGTTGGAACGACAGCGTTTTGCATTCGAAAAATCAATCAGCAGAAGTGTTAGAGTAGATGCCCAACTAGCCAACTTGTGGCGTGTGGGTTTTATAAACTCTTGTACAAACAATCTTTATATATGATATTCGCATTCTCTTATATGGCATTCTTTACTTTCATTATGTGTGTAATGATTTACAATTGTGTTGAGTAAAGACCTAGAATGCACTGAAGCGTATGTTAGATGTGATAGTGGGTATGACGGCTATCATGAAACACATCTAATAGTCGCTGTGTATTCTGAACGGCAGCGTTTTGCTCTTGCACTAAAGATTCAGCATGAAGACTTTGCGTTGATATTTCAGCAGTCGAAGCTACAGTGGATTCAGCAGTCGCAACGCAAAGATTTACCAGTCGCAAGCTTTGCATATTCAGTCGACTTGGTTCCCAGGCGCAAAGAATTGAAGAAGGAGCAAAGCGCAGCAGTCGTGGTGATAAATCAACAGCGAAGCAGTTGACAACTTAAGAAGAATTATCAAAGATGGATGTCAACTGCTGAGCTCATTTCAAAATGGCGAAAGCGACAACCTGCCTGCAAAAGAAAAGGACGCAAGTACTGTTTCCTTGTCGGTACTTTACAGAGGAGCGTTGCACTAAAATGGAAAGAAGACAAGATAGCCAGATGAAGCGCTAAACAGTTTTGGAAGCTTTCCAACGGGAAGAAATTCAACAGAGGCTATATATTCGAGGCAACGCCCATTGAAGAAGTGTTCGTCAGTTCGTTCGACAAAATGAGCGACGAGACGTTTGTGCAACTACATACTGTGGTAGAATTACATTTTTTATACAGTGCACCAACAGAGGGAAAAAGAAAAGAAGATGAAGCAATCGACAATCATTCTAGAGAGGAGCTTATTGTGTCGATTGTTGAGTCTAGATTAGCTTGTTAGAGCTTGTCCCTCGTGTGTGAGAAAAACAGATTGTTTGAGAGCTACATTGTATCAATCTCACACACCCGGATTCATTCACATCTATATGTGAATGAATCTCGAAATATGTTTACAGTTCCCGTCCAAGCATGAAGACGTAAAACTCTTGTGTATGTAGTCAGTCACACAGCTGCTGCTGTTGTGCATTTGTGGAGTCTAGGAGTTCTCACAGCTGCTGGCTGTGGGATTGGATCTGTACACGCAGTTGTAAGATCAAATCTTCTAGTGGAGCCTTCTGAGGTGGAAGAAGGGGAGATGTAGGATATTGATATCCGAACTTCCATAAACAAACCTGTTTTGTATCTGTTCTGTTATTTATTCAGTATTGCATATTTAATTTAGCACATAGCATCTCACGCATACACAGACATCAGCACGCACGCATAAATCAGCACTTAGCATCGCATGACATTTCAGCAGCACACAAGCACACGAGTCTCGAACAGATTTATGTTGTACATAAATATGTTTGAGTTGTTTTAAAATATAGGATTCAGTTCTGGTATTTTCCGCATGATTTTTAAATCATACCAGATCTGTCTCCGGTGCTCTTGTTTATTGTAAATGTTCAAGAACAACGAGCTATTTCAGCTCAAGTATTAGCAGCGCGCAAAATTTTAATTGCTCTTTTTTTAACAGCGGCTGCTAGTGCCTTTTTGATCCTTTATATCGGACCAACAAGTGGTATCAGAGCAGGTTTGTTCTTGAACGAGCACTAATTTTGAAACACATGTGCTATGATTTTAATGTTTTAAATGTTTTGAGAAACTTATTTTGTGAAGGCCAGATCTGTTTTTAATATAGAACCGGTTTTTCGCTTGATGAACTGTCGGGATGCGCGAGTCTCGGGCAGATGCCAAGCTTCTATTTTCGTTGTGCTGTAAGATCACTTGGAGCGAGGCTCTGTGACAAGCACATGGGACGAGATAGAAGAATGAAAAATCTGAGCTATTCTCTGTACTGGTCTTTCATAATTTTAAGTAACTCAGTAGCACTTGTTATTTGAAATATTTGTATGCTCTGATTTGTGTTTAAATTGTTCTATTTTGCGGATTCCAGCTGATGCAAAATTTTGATTTTAAAAATGATTTGAGCTCATGTTATAAAAGACAGGGAGAGTGGCGTCACTGTCTTTGTTAATTTGAATAATGCATCAGCGTCGGTTTTTCAAAATCATATATTGTTGCATACGGTGCTTCCCAAAGTTTTTTTTAAAAGATAAAACTCCTGCTGTTACATTGTTTTTGCTGTAACAGTGTAGGGAGAGCTTTTGTTTTAAATCGGGAAGTCCAGCAGTTCACTCTCTTTTTGATTCCCACAAAAAGGGAGAGAAGTGTTAGAACATGCATTGTTCATTTGAGGTTTTGTGTAAATCAAAAAGGGAGAGATTGTTGGATCTGTTTGACAGATCCTGATTAAGTTTTGAATTACACAAAACCTATTATTGTGTTTCTAACAATTCCACTTAAGCGTACAGGTTTTAGGAACGAAGAAGATAATCAGCAGAAGCCTTTATTTGTCCAGCAGTTGGTTCGATATAAATAATCAGCAGTTGGTTTGGTGTTCATGGAATCGGCAGTTGAATCAGCGATGGAGACGTCCAGAGTTGATTCAGTTGTTCGTAATCAGGCGGAGGCCAAGTTAAATCAGCTGGAGCATGATGAACCAGCTGAAACGATGACAACCTGCTGCAAGTGCTAAAGAGCGAAGTGAACCAGCTGGAACTGGAATTGAGAAGCTTGCTGGAGAAGAAGAAGATGAGCTAAGTACTGCTGATGAATCTGTTAGCAGTCGCAAAGATATAAGTACTGTTGATGAATCTATCAACAGTCGCCATTCAAGAAGAAGAAGAATCGCAAGCTGGAGCTGGAGCTGGAGCTGGAACGAAGAAGATTAGCTGGAGCGTAAAGTGTAGATGACATCAGCAGTGACGTCATCATTCAGCAGATGGCTACAGTGGAATAGAATCAGCAGAGAGCTTCAACCAGCAGTTGGTATTTGGAGTTGGCGATTGCAAAACGATGTCGCGTTACTAAATGGAACGACAGCGTTTTGCATTCGCAATATCTATCAGCAGATGAAGCGAAGCGCAAAAGATGAAGCGACGTCGTGTTGAGATTCAGCAGATGGATTAGTGCTGATGACGTCATCGGTGACGTCATCATATTCAGCAGATGGCTTGAGAGAACAGTCGCAAGAATCAGCAGGTAGCTTGCATCCAGACGCAAGAGGAAGCGACGTCGTAGAGGAGGCAATCAGTCGCAAGCTACAGTGCAATCAGCAGATGCTATTTGGAGATAGCGATTGCAAAACGATGTCGT
>KV011906.1:57777-67971 GCA_001598015.1 Dorcoceras hygrometricum
GATCCAGACGCAAGCAACAGCAGCATCCAGTCGAGAGCTCATATGAATCAGCTGTTGCTACTCAACCAGTCGCAAGCTTTGCATATTCAGTCGACTTGGTTCCCAGGCGCAAAGAATTGAAGAAGGAGCAAAGCGCAGCAGTCGTGGTGATAAATCAACAGCGAAGCAGTTGACAACTTAAGAAGAATTATCAAAGATGGATGTCAACTGCTGAGCTCATTTCAAAATGGCGAAAGCGACAACCTGCCTGCAAAAGAAAAGGACGCAAGTACTGTTTCCTTGTCGGTACTTTACAGAGGAGCGTTTCACTAAAATGGAAAGAAGACAAGATAGCCAGATGAAGCGCTAAACAGTTTTGGAAGCTTTCCAACGGGAAGAAATTCAACAGAGGCTATATATTCGAGGCAACGCCCATTGAAGAAGTGTTCGTCAGTTCGTTCGACAAAATGAGCGACGAGACGTTGGTGCAACTACATACTGTGGTAGATTTACATTGTTTATACAGTGCACCAACAGAGGGAAAAAGAAAAGAAGATGAAGCAATCGACAATCATTGTAGAGAGGAGCTTATTGTGTCGATTGTTGAGTCTAGATTAGCTTGTTAGAGCTTTTCCCTCGTGTGTGAGAAAAACAGAGAGTTTGAGAGCTACATTGTATCAATCTCACACACCCGGATTCATTCACATCTATATGTGAATGAATCTCGAAATATGTTTACAGTTCCCGTCCAAGCATGAAGACGTAAAACTCTTGTGTATGTAGCCAGTCACACAGCTGCTGCTGTTGTGCATTTGTGGAGTCTAGGAGTTCTCACAGCTGCTGGCTGTGGGATTGGGTCTGTACACGCAGTTGTAAGATCAAATCTTCTAGTGGAGCCTTCAGAGGTGGAAGAAGGGGAGATGTAGGATATTGATATCCGAACTTCCATAAACAAACCTGTTTTGTATCGTGTTCTGTTATTTATTCAGTATTGCATATTTACTTTAGCACATAGCATCTCACGCATACACAGACATCAGCACGCACGCATAAATCAGCACTTAGCATCGCATGGCATTTCAGCAGCACACAAGCACACGAGTCTCGAACAGATTTATGTTGTACATAAATCTGTTTGAGTTGTTTTAAAATATAGGATTCAGTTCTGGTATTTTCCGCATGATTTTTAAATCATACCAGATCTGTCTCCGGTGCTCTTGTTTATTGTAAATGTTCAAGAACAACGAGCTATTTCAGCTCAAGTATTAGCAGCGCGCAAAATTTTAATTTCTCTTTTTTTAACAGCGGCTGCTAGTGCCTTTTTGATCCTTTATATCGGACCAACAACTGTGCTGCCACTTCACCATGATGTCACACGTGGATCCCTAAGCTCATACATTAAAACAGGGTATCCCGGGGCCCGACTACCCGGCTAACTCCCATCATTAAATTTGCCCCACATCACTTCAATCCCTTAAAATATTTTTCCTTCATGCCTTAAAATTTCACAAAACTTTCATGATGCATGCATTTCATAAAAATCATCAATTTAAAAGCTTGGCCCATCAATATATATTTAATTTCCTTTAAACATTTCATACTCAATTACATAGCATACTACGTATATAATTAAATATGTATTCATGGGCCTTTACATTTCCTCGGCCCGGTCAAGGACTGGTTCAAGCGACTGGCCCACTAACTCTAAGCCCAAAGCCTCAACTAAACTTAAAATAATACTAATCCCAACTCAAACTTGGCCCAACAACAAAGAATCACCCCTTTAAAATCATTTGAAAGACTTGGCCCAACACCGTCAAAACAGGCTTAAACTCATTTAAAATAACGGCCCAAAATCACTTAAAATCCAAATTACTTAAAAAAAATTTAACAACTTAAATAACTTTTGACTTAAAATCATTGACCCAAAAAACATTTTGACCAAGAATAATTTTGACTTAAAAATGTTTGACTTGACTCGATAAAATGACTTGGACTTTAAAATAAAATTACCCGGCCCATAATTAAAATAACTCGGACCAAACTTAAAATATTTGACTCGACACTTGCCAAACTCGACCCGACCCGATTGAACCGACCATCGGCCTAATCGAACCGGCCCAAGCCCATCTCCCAATTACCCTAGCCGTCGCCGCCCCCCTTACACGCGACCCGCAGCCTTGCGCCCTTCGGCCCTCCACCTCCGGCCACCCTTGACTGGAGCCTCTCCGGCAGAACCTTCCCTAGGTCCAGCCCCAACCATGGTCCAAGCCACGGCTCGAACCATGGCTGAACCAACTCACACGAAGGCTCCCAAGAGGCGACATGCACACGACTTCACACCATGCACACGGCCACCACTCCACATATGACCGACGCCTTTGGCTCGACCAAGGGGTCGAGCCACCCTCTCCTAAGCCTAGGACCACCCCAAGGCTTCCATGAACGGATCCCCAAGCCCTTGAACCAACCAAAACTGAGTTAGAACAAGAAACGAATCGAAAACGTATCAAAATCGTGATGTATGCATGGATCTCAAACAACACATGATAGATCTAAACAATTCACATATAAATCATGCAAAACCTTTATAAAACAGTATATTATGATCTAGATGGTGAGAAAAGAAGAATACAACATGTCTTGATCGAAGAAGGGAGTAGATATACGCGTTACCGGAGCGGAGGACAATGGATTAGACCAAACACCTTTGAATTCCAACCAATAATCTGAAAATTTCGACCACCTATGGGGGAAGGAAGGGCTGAAGTCAGCTGATGGAGGTGAGGGATAGGTTAATTTCGAATTAGGGGGAGGTGAGTGAATGAGAAGTGTACAAAAAGACCCCTCCAACTTGTTTATTAAAAATAAAAGGGTTAATCCCAAAACTAACCCTCCTCTAATTAAAAATACTTAAAAATACTTAAAGTGCAGACTTCAAGCCTCTAATTTTCGTAATATAAGGTCTCTCAAATTTAAAAGTGTAGTAAAATTCATAAAAATAGCCCGTATAGGTGAAAAACGGGTCCCCCTCGATAACTGTGCATAAAATCTCATTTTTTCCGAAATGGTGCATAAAATAAAAATTTTTGCTTTAAAATATGTCTAAGGGCCATTTAAAATATTTTCAATTTGGTCGTCTCCGGTCTCGTCTCCGCTTACCGGAACTCAAACAGTATCGTAAAATGACATGCACAAAGTAAGGCATAAAATCGTCATATAATCACATAACATGACATGTAATCATGCTAACATAAAGTTTTCCCCCTAGTCATGCGATCAATTTAACGTAATTAGGATTTCTGGGCATTACAAATATCTATTCATTTTCTCACCATTTAAGCCATAGTAAGCTGTTTTTAATGAAAACTTGCATGAATTGTATGTGATTTGTTTAGATCTATGCATAACGTTTGAGATTCATGTATGTTGCACAGTTTTCAAAACGTTTTTGATTCGTTTCTTGTGATGCTTCGGTCATGGTCGGTTCATGGGGCTTAGGTATTGGTCCAAGGGTGATCCAGGTAGTTAGTACATCGAGTTAAGATCACGTAGGTCCAAACGGGAAGCGATTTGGTCAAGAAATGGATTAGTTATGAATTTTATGATCAGCATGTGTCCTGCTTGGTCGTCTGTGCGCGACAGCGGAGTTATTGGGGTCGAGTAAGTCACTCTATGTAGTCTGTGTGGTGAAGGTTGATTTCATGAGATATCCCATTGAGTTAGGGCCACGTAGGTCCAAACGTGGGGCGATTTGGTCGAGAAACGAATTAGTTATGAATTTTATGGCTAGCACGTGTCCTAGTTGGAGTCTGCGCGCAAGCAGTGAGTTTGCGGACGTTGTTTTGGTCAAATACTGTATCATTTTTTAGTTTCGTTTGTTTCATTACCTAGTATATTGAGTTAGGGTGATGTGGGTCGAATCAGAGAGTGATTTGGATAGGAAATGGATTTTTAATGATTTTTACCGTTTTATCGCTTGAAGTGATCCGTGTCGGGTCATTTTTGTGAAAATTAAGATTTCGAGTCTTAGGGGCTGCTAAAGTTCGTGGGTGATTTTATTTGATGTTTTAACCATATTTTAAGATGTTTTCCAGCAGTTTTAAAATTTATTTGATTTATGGGATTTTTGGCAATTTTAGCGTATTGGCCGAATATTTTAAAGTCAAAATCCTTTTATTTATGGGGCCTAATACTTTTATCAAATTTTAAAGTCAAATTTTGGTTATTGGGATTTTATTTGGTCAAAATTGATCAATGGGTCTTTATTTAGTCAAATTTTAAACTTTTGAATTTTTAGCAAATGATGGAGTAAATTAGAAATTTTAAAGATTTAATTTTATGTCTTGGTTCGTCGTGTGTCGAGTAAAAATATTTTAAAGTTGGTCGAGTTATTTAATGTCGGATCTGTTATTTTAATTTTAAGCCAAAGGTCCAATTTTAAAGAAACAAACCAGATGGTTCAAAATTGAGTCAAACTTTTAAAATATTAAAGTTATATTTATTTTAAGTTTTTTTAGTCAAAATTGGGGCATTTGGAATTTTATTGGAGTCAAAATCGATTATTGGGATTTAATTTGGTCAAAATCGATCTTTTGGTAAAAAATCGGCTTTTGAGGTCAAAATTGATTTAAATGTCAAAATCGATTTTTATAAGTCCAAATTGATTTCTAGAAGTAAAAATTGATTTTTTTAGTCACTTTTATCCTTGATTTTAAGAAGTCTAAATTTAAAGAAATTAGGCAAAAAAATTGGAAAAAGAGGTGAACATTCGTTTCATCGGCTAAGTTTAGAGCGATTATTAGTCTAGAAGTGGTGAGCCAAGGCTCCTGAACCAATCTTCGACCGAAGTAGAAAAATGTAGAAGCCCGTAAATGTATAATTAATCATATATGTAGTATGCTATATACGTAAATGTTTTAAAAGAAAAAATTAATTATACGTTACCGGGCTAAGCTTTTAAATTGCATGATTTTAAGAAATTCATGCATCATGAGATTTTATGAAACGATCAGACATGTCTCTTTTTTAAGATAAAACCCGAGGGATTGAAGTGATGTGGCAAAGTTTTATGATGTGAGTTAGCCGGGTAGTCGGGCCCAGGGATCCGCTTTTTTTAGGTATGATTATAGGACCTATGGATCCTCGTGTGATATCGGGGTGAAGTGGCAGTTTATAGTGTGTGTGACATATTAGGGATCCTCGTGTGATATTGGGGTGAACCACACCGCCACGTACGTTGGTTATTACGACTTATCAGTCATACGCCGCTCACATTCACTGATACGACTCAACATTTTTCAGGTTACGTTATGCCATGCCTTATATGTTATAAAATATGTTATGATATGAATGTATGAAGAAATAGTTTTAAGTATCTATGCACGCATTCATTACGACTGATCAGTCATACGCCGCTCACATTCACTGATACGACTCAACATTTTTCAGGTTACGTTATGCCATGCCTTATATGTTATAAAATATGTTATGATATGAAATGTATGAAGAAATGTTTTAAGATCATGCACGCATTCATGTTTTAACGATATGTTAATTACAAGTATGTGCTTGCATGCGATTTTATTAGTATGTACTTTGTTATGTATTACGATGAGCATGCTGAGCCTCTAGGCTCACTAGGTTTAAATGGTGCAGGTGATGATCACGTTGAGTATATTCCGACTGGCGGTGAGGACATCCGAGCGCCTGCTGCAGCAGTACCCCGTGACCGCCTTTATGTTTCAGTTATGTCATGATACAGTTCTAGATATTGGGTTTTGAATGTGTTTACATTCAGTATTTTACTCAGTGATTTTAGTATGTTGGATGTTTTAACGTTTTAAATATCTCTTTATTTATGTTTAAAAGTATTCTTGAGAAAATGATTTATCAATGTTTTAGAAAGGAACGAGCCATACTTTAAGTTTATGTTTTCCGCACATGTTTTAAAAAAAAAAATTCTAGAGTCTGGTTCGTTTCTGGAAAGAAACTCGATTCCGATGAAATTCCGACGAGGCATGGTCGATTGAGGCCACCACTGATATGAGAACACGATATATGACCTTTCCCCTCAATAGCCGTCCCCTGAATGGCCGAGAATTCGTCGGATTTTGGCCGGAAATTTGTCCAAAATTCGTGTCGGAAAAGACACGACCTTCCGTTTAAAATCTCGACGTTGGCAGCCGGAGAAGGGTGGCATGAGGTCGGAGTATCGTGGGCTCTCGGCTGGTGACATCAATTTCCGGTGATGAGCGTCGATCGACGACCAATTAAGGGTGGTGGTTATGAGATTTAGGGTTTGCTCAATAATTTCGAAAATTGTACACAAAATTCATAATTGGGATTTTGCAAAAAAACTTTGAATCAAGACTGAGATAAAACTTCTCTGATACCCACTGCAAGAATTTAAATCATGTTCGACTAAAAAATTACCTCCAGCCATTGATTTTGATGCGGAACTTTTAAACAGGACGAACAATTAACTGGACAGGATGTGACAAATCTTGATAAGATACATTTTTAGGTATTTTGACTGATTAAAACTCTTATAGATCGTGCACATCTAAATCTTTCAGTATTTGACCACTTAATAAAGATAAAATAATGTGCATGATTAAATCTCAATCAAAATCTATATGTATCACTTAATGAAATAATATTTTGATATCCTTGTAAAAATATTTCTAATAAAATAACCATTAATTGACTCTACTGCACAACTGAACTATCATCCATTTACGCTACTAATCTCTATTAATGTTTCTGTTTATGAATTATTTTGTGTTTTATTTGTAGTTTGTAACTTCAATCCACCATGATCGAAGGGATGATAACCTCATCAGGCAAGAAGGATCGAAATTTTAAATATAATGATTGTTTAAAAAAGTCAGATTTTTCCCCATTTAAAATTAAGAATCGCTTCATCCCTACAAGTGATTTCAATGGGGGTCAGTCTCATGAATTTGCGATTGTTTAGGTTTACCTTGCAAGGAGCAAGCGCCATAAATGATTTGATTTATGTCATTTAATTAGAAAGGCCAAACGTAAATTAATAATTTCCCATTTGCACTGCATGGGTGATCTGTACTCCAGTCCAAGCGTAGTGGACATGATTGATAACAGAGAAAAGACAGCCATGTGGATTTAATTATTGGTTAGTTTAGGGTCTAATTAACACTTCAATCATTGGATTGTAGGATTAAATTTTGTTTCCAAAGGCTTGCTTTTAACTCATAAATATTCTTTCTTCCGCTTCATTATATTCATTTCGCGTAAAGGTTTTGTTCGTGGTGTCTAGATTGGATGGGACATTTTGTAAAACCAACAAAATTAAGTTCGATACAAGGTATTCATCAAGTTGCGTCTCTCTTTAGTAAATCTTTTTACGTACGTTTTCCAAAATAAGCCGCAGAAGAAAACAACGTTTATAGTTATTTCAAATAATTCGTCAATTCCGATTTATTATATATATATATATATATTACTTTTAGAAAATCCGAAAACATGTGGTACAGATGATAGGACTTGCTCGGGTAGTGCCATTATTAATGCAATTGGTTCTTACTAATGTAGCAGTAGCTCGATATAATTGTTCTTTTTTACAGAGTCAGAGAATTTAAGATTATAGTTTTTTGATAAGGAAAACTTCTCATTTTAAGAAAAAACATATTGTTTTTTTTTAATATGTGGATGGTAAATTCCCAGATGGTAATTAATATCACACCATAACATAAACAAGACATCAAATAAAAAATCTAAATATTTGTGGACTACCAGGGAAAAATAGTTTACAGTGAACCTGGTAATGCATTTTGTTCTAGATAAATTTTCTTTCCTATTATTTAAAATTATTTTAGATAAAATTTGGATTTAGTTGCAGGCTCTACTGATATGATAGAATCTCCCGAAAGTGGGGGATTAGGCTATTCGCCGGAGATATGGTCTTCCGAGTGATGGACTAGATCACTCAACCGTGGCTTTATTCTGTCGTTCCAAATATCCCCTTCAAAGCCACCAATTGTGACGTCAACCACCACCAGCTCCGCCGTCAGCCGGTTGATCACCACCGTTAATCCACAATTACCATTACTCCTTCCCTGCAGCTTCAAAACCATCCCCTTCTTCACCACCCTCATCCCTTCCTCCTCAGCCAACTCCTCCACTCTGAGGCTTATCCTCTCCGGTGTTTCCGCCGACACAAATATCTCTGAACTGACGGGATCCCCGATGCCACTGAACAAGCCGGAAAGATCAGTGCCGGAGGAATATGAGATCAAATCAAACGCGTTCAAGAAGCGGGTTTCGCGATCTCCAGACTCCTTAAACTCGAAATCCTTCTCCGCCGGCTGCTTGTTCCCCTTCTGAAACCAGGGATCCACCAAGATCTCATTGACGGTGATTCTGGTGGCGGGGTTGGGGTCGAGGATGCGGGACAGGAAGCGCTTGAGCTCCGGTGAGGTCCATTTCGGACACCTGAATTCGCCCTTGTAGATCTTTCGATACATGGCCATCAGATTGGTGTCGTTAAAAGGCAAGTAACCAGCATTCAACACGAACAGAATAACTCCGCAGGACCACACATCGATCTTGGCGCCATCGTAGCCTTGTTTTGCGAGAATCTCTGGTGCAACATACGCCGGTGTCCCGCATAATGTATGAAGCAAACCATCTGGGCGAATCTGATCGGTAACGGCGCTGAGGCCGAAGTCGGTTACCTTCAGCTCCCAGTTTTCGTCGAGCAACAGATTCTCAGGCTTCAAATCCCGGTGATAAACTCCACGCGAGTGGCAGTAACCGACGGCGGAGATGAGCTGCTGAAAATACTTGCGGCTGAGATCCTCGCTGAATCTGCCTTTGGCTACCTTGGTGAAGAGCTCGCCTCCTTTCGCAAACTCCATGATGAAGTAGATCTTGGTCTTGGTGGCGAGTACTTCCAGGAGGCGCACGATATGGGGATGGTCCATCTTGTGCATGATAGAAATCTCCCGCTTAATGTGCGCCATGAGGTTGCTTCTCATCACCCGCTGCTTGCTGATGGCTTTAATGGCGACGCTGTGGCCGGTTCGGAGGTCGCGGCCGTGGTATACTTTGGCGAAGGCGCCGCAGCCGAGGAGTTTGCCGAGTTCGTATTTTTTGAAGAGATTGAGGCTAATCTCCTCCTCTTCGGCGGTGTCCAGTGGGATTGAAATTCCTTCCGGCATAATTTGATCAGTATTGAATTATTTCCACTATATCCGCCTGTACAGGTATGATATTTGGATGGAACAACAGTTATCAAATACAAAAAGTATTTGATCTTTTGCAGATATCATGTATTAAACAACAACGAGCCCTCTCAGGATGAAAATCAACCAAATTATTATAATCTATTGGGATGACAATTGGAAGGAAAAAAAAGGAAAAGAAAGGAAAAAAAAGGGAGAACGAGGAGGAGAGGAGGGGAAAAGGAGAGCAGAGGAGAGAGATTAAAAAAGATGGAGAGAGCGAGAGATGAATAGAATAGATGATGAAGAAAGGATGGATGAAATTTAGAGAAAATTCAGGGATTGCTATTTCAATTTATTAGAGGATTCCAATTCTAAGACGACGCCGTTTTCTCGTTCATTTTTGTGATTATGATAGTGGTGCCAAAAAAATTAAATTGTTCTAGTGCATGGAATTGATGTTTCAGAATTTAAACCCTTTGGAGGACAAAATTGTTCAGTAAAAAACTAGGTGGCCGTTTTACGTCGAGCTTTATAAATGACACAAAATTATATTTCCTATTTTGCAGAAAAAGAGTATAATTTAGATAAGACAAAAACTATTATGAAACGTTTCACATGTTGTTTTTGTGAGGTGTTTTTATTGATTAATTCGGTAAAATAGATCTTCAACCGTCCAATTGATAAAAAAAGTTTCACGGATTGTCTCATGGAGACTTGCCTTTCGGAAACTGTTTTTATATATATACTATTGGCAGCTTTAATTAGTTTGAACTTTTTTAAAATTGAAGTTCTATACAATGTCTTGAAGATAGGTTCTTGTTATTCTTTAATATATATATATGATAAAAATCGTCTTTGTTTTGTAGATTAAAATCGTAGGAACCGTGTTACTAAATATTTTTTATATATACTTTTATATATATATATATATATATAAGATATATTTAATAACAACTATTCCTACTATATATATTATGATGATAATTGTCTTTGTTTGGTAGATGAA
>KV011906.1:68325-78461 GCA_001598015.1 Dorcoceras hygrometricum
TTATATATATATATATATATATATATATATATATATATACACGTAGTCAGTAAACCATCCCACTACCAAAAATACACCCATATATCAAATAATTTCTCTGAATTTTTAATACAATATCACAAATACTAATAAACTTATTGTTGGGCTAAACATATATTAATAAGAGTAGTACTGTGATGTATAATATTTTAGGAATTTCTCGTACGTCAAGATATTGAGGTTGTGTCGTTTAATTTGATTGGCTAGATCGACCGTAAAACTTTGACGACAAGTCTTAATGGGTATATTATCTTTACTGGAGACAGAACCAACGGTAGATAATATGCAAGATTGATCTTTAAGACATATGAGACAACATCAACAATTACACACGCATTTTTCCGGACCCATGTGCCAACAACCTGAACCTACAATATAAGGAGATAAAGTTGTATGTTGGTTAACATCAATAACTTTTGGTCTAGTCATAAACATTTGATAACAATTGATATCAAAATGAAGTCAAGGATCCGAGTATCCCAATAACCATATTTTATAGTTCTTGAAAATGTTAGGTTAAGTGTGCATTGGTGAGAGTAGTACTGGGATGAGTGACCTTTGAACTCTTGTACCTCAAGCTACTTATGTTGCACCGCTTGATCTGGTTAGCTATGTGGGTCGTGAAAGTGTGACGACAGATTTTAATGGGTAATACTATTTCTCTTGGGGATAAGGTCGACGATAGGGTAAGAGGTAATACTGATATCCAAGAGATACGAGACAACGTAACAGTTAGACACACACCTCCCGACTCATGGCATAAAAACACGACTATAATTCGCGCAATAGGTGAGTTTTGTTCTGCCACGTGTATAAAAAAATAAAATTACATATTTAATAGTTTCTAACTTAATAGTAAGCACGTTACCCTAACACTTTAAATTCATGACTTGCTTAACCTTTGAGAAGTCACTATTGTACATTCTTGACCTCGCAAAATATGGTCTCGAAGTTTGTTAAAATATAATTAAAGTATACATAAGTACACACCAAATTTACTTGCACACGCGATAATATATGTGTGAACCATATATGCGTTTGGAAGACACTATATATTGTTATTGTATTTAAAACTAAAGATTGATATTTTACTTTCTATTTCTTGTTAAATGCATTTCATTAACCTTTTGAATTTATATAGCTGACAAAATTGCCCTAATTTATTCTTTCCTCTTTAAAATTTAATATAAATATCAATCACTTTCATTTATAATAAATGTTGATCTACCAAGTAAGTTTTTAACTATAATAAAAATCATATTTAAAAGTTCGTCATAACCACTATTATATATATAAATGTAATAAAACAACTAAACTATAAGCCGAAAAAGGGGTACAGGAATTGTTTATTAGTTTTTAGTTCAAAATCCTTGATAACTTTGTCTTGTCATAGTTTTTAATTTAATAAACCAGAAATTAACTATTTATTACCTAAAAACATATAATATACTCCCTAGCTATTAAGTTTATATTTTTTTAATAAAATATAAAGCATTTCATGTCGAAATAAACTAAATATAAAAATTAAATTAAAGATCCTTCTTTAATGAAAAGTTTTACAACAAGTTTTTAAGTGATAAATAAAGCAAGAAATAAGATCGTTAATTTTAAATTCTGATAGGATATAAAAACGTGTGTTGGAGTAAATTTATAAGTTTTGGTGAAACAATAAGATATTTATTAAATCAGCTCTAGGATTTATCAACTAGTTCAAGACGGATTTTACTGCGTTGATTATGGAAACTAGATCATAGCTAAACTGGTTAAGGACAAACCAACTCAGAGATATTAGCTAAGCTGGTTAAGGTCAAACCAGCTCAAACAAATTAAAGCTTGTTAAGGATAAATTAGCTCGGAAGAACATAACAAGTATCTAAACAGGTTATCAGTTGATAGAAGAGAAGATTGAGTTTAGATCAGTTTACAAGAGCATGATATCTGGACAGAACAAAGTAGAACATATTTTGTATTCGATCAGTTGAGAACAGCTCAGAGTAGAACTGGTTCAGGGATATCGTTAGTGAAGGACAAGTCGGATTCTTTTAAGAAGAGATGGATGCAATCAGAAAGGCTCGTCTTTCCATAGAAGAAGACAGTTGTGAACAAATATTACAATTTGGATCAGTTTAGAAGTAGATTAGATCAGAACATCTTGAACCAGATTAGAGAAGTTCTACGCACAGACCAGATCGAAAAACCAGCTGAGTAAAGACAACTTAGCAAAATGGATTTAAGATTACTTTGTGGTTTCGTACAGATTGATGTGAAGTGTTTGACTTTTTTGTATCGATTTGTAGTCGTTGGAACTACTTTGATTTAATCCCAGATATACAGAGATTTGTTTTCGACTGAAAACGGTGCATAGTATGCTAAAAGAGGAAATACATTTAATGAAGATGTACGTGTACAATACAAGGATGTAAGACGCCGCAGTAATCTCACATTGGATACATTTAATGTGTCTACTGATAACATTTATTACTGTTGTATCCAAAAGGTATGAATTGGAGAAGAAGATCAGTTGGAATCATCTAATGCTTACACAACTTACGAGCTGCTGAATTTAACGAACTTGCACAACAAGAGCAAAAACAGAGTTCATACTCTAAACCAGCTCAGAGCTAGTGACACACACTCACATATTGTTATCAATTTTTCGTGTCAGAAAACACTTGTAAACTCACTCTATAGTGTCGAGAATTCCTTGTAAATCATAAACAGAGCGTTAAGTGCTAGAATAGCAAACCAGCTTAGAGTTGTGTTCATTGTATCTTAGAGCAGATCGCTGTCTGTTTCTATTGTGGTGAGGCTAGGAGTTCTTACAGCTGTTGGCTGTCGGATCGGGTTTGTACAAAGAGTTGTATAAATCAAATCTTCTAGTGGATAACTTTCGGTTGAGGAAGAATGGGAGACGTATGAGATTAAACTCCACTTCCAGGAACAAATTTCTTGATCTCTTTTATTTACTGCTTTATGCATTTAACTGTTCACTGTTGAATCGTGTTCTTTTCGCATAAACAATTTTACTACACGAGACAACTTATCACTGAGATCCTTCAAGCTGATAACTCGGCTTAGAGGAGCTGCAAGCTGTAAAATATTTTTAAACCACATTTTCGATTAAAATTAGCAAATGAGTTCATTCACCTCCTCTGAACTCTCGGGCCTTATTTTCGATCCTAACAAGTGATATCAGAGCTAAGAATCTCAGTGTTTGAATTATTATTCGTATTCATTATTTGACAAGAATGGAAAGCTTTTTGGTAACACAAATAAGATTTCGCTGTACACACCAAAATTAGTTTTTATAATTTTCTTCCTGGTTAATAGCCACAAGTTGCATGTTTATCGTTTCGGGTAGAGAAAATGAAAAGGAATAATATACATTGTTTAATTTATTTTAAAGTTTTTTTTGTTTAATTTTATTATACATTGTTTTTTCTATAACTTATTTTAAATTTTTTGTTTTAATTTTATTTAAAGTGAGAGTTATCACGTTTTATAATATAGATGGAGAAAAGGATATAACGAACTATTAGCACATATTCAATTTTTATTTAATAAAAAATAACCTATTTTTGAAAATTTCTATCTAATTTACAACTACCATATCTACTACACAAATTTCTTATCTTTATCTGTACTTCTACATTTTCAAATAATTATATACTTAAAAGTTGTTGTGGTTTAAACTAGATCCCATATCTTGAAAATTTTAGGTACAAACTAAACTCAAGTTTCTCATCAAATCTTTTCAATTACCTGACATTGTAAGGATCCAAATAATTTTCTTATTTTGCATTCTTTTTTAGCCATTGCTTTGTCAACAAACTCCACGACTTACGTACTCTTCTCGTCTCAAATACATTGGTTGATTTTCTTGTCATCTATCTCAAATTAATGGTCAAGATTTCTTATTTAGTTTTAATTTTTTTCACCTCTTTGGTTTACAAATCTATTTAGTTTACTTATTCAATTTTTTCATTTAATAAGTATAAAAGGGAATTACTTTATAAAATTTAGATTTCCGAACGGTTTTATTCATATATATGAGAACACACAAGCTTATATATTGGATATGTTCTCAGATAGCTAGATGAATTATCAAATGCAGTAAGATTTTTTCATGAAAAACTTGTCCATATCCCTTCAAATCTTGCAGCATATTGGTCGAGCCCCTATATCGACGCATGATATCGGTGATCTTAACAATAATTTATTGTAAAAAAATATTAAGTATGTAATATAAATCAAAATTCAATTTATTACATAAATAAATGATAGTATTTATAACTGAATGAGGAAAAATGCGGAAGTAAAAAAAAAATCAACAAAATAATTCTTAATGATCACCCATCCCAGAACATGTTATGTTCTTCTTCTTCTATCTATTCTTCGTTTTTATTTGGGAGGAGAGAATAAAAGGTGAGTGTTTGGAGAAAAAACTAAACAAGTGGATGAACTATTCTAGCATGAGAAGAATATACAAATTTAAACATACTCAATTTGGAAAATTTACAAGATCATGAACAACCGAACATAGCAAAGAATAAGTAGCATTGATATTCACTTACGGTTTACTGATCAGTATAGAATATCATCTCCTCAAAGGGGGTGAAACCTTAATCATTACGATGCTGAGTGCAAAGTTCCATATTCCATATTCTAAACATGCATAGCATATATCATGACAAGATTTTAATAAGAAACAAATGTTCGAATGATATTTAAAAAAAACAGAATATGGCACAAACAAACATATGTTTTCGAAACAAAGCATATATTACAGCATGCAAATCGTAGACCATGACATGATTTTTATGTGAAACAAGTGTTCGAGAATGATATTTTAAGAAAAACAGAATATGACACGAACAATCATATCTTTCGAAAAAATGATTTGAAATGAATATACATATCGAAATCTCACTTACCTCTTGTAGTAACACATATTGTGAAATAAAGGAACTCGTAAGATCGTGGCTCAAGTACGTGCAACACTCGACTATAGGATCAGATCAAATCACAAAAGTGCTCTGATACCACCTGATTGATTGAATAAAGAACAACACAGAGTTTAGAGTTGATGAATAAACTCTTTTCAAAACAAATTGTTCTTAAAAGGATTTTTCAGATATGTTGCGTTAACAATTGAATAATATTCAGTCTAATATGTTCTCTTGAGAAATAAAATAATTATGCGGAAATATCTCAATAAACCGTGAAGTCAAAAGTGCAGATGTATGCGAACTAAAATAAGAACATAGAGAAAGAATTTATTTTTGGAAGTTCGAAGCAATGCTTCTACGTCTCCCCTTCTTCCAATCTGGAAGGATGTTTACTAGAAAGCTATGAATAAGATACAGAATATCCAAAATCACTCAGCCGGAAAATACCCAAACTGAACTCCTAGTATCTCTATCCTCAAATAGCACGCAGACTGTGAATAAAATTCTAAAAGCTTTGAAGTAATCCGATCTGCTCAAATACTAACCTATTTAATTCAGTACACAACTGAATTTTATTTATAGAGATTGATTTGAGGAATTGCTTCTGTAAAAATGAAAGAAGATGAAGATAGTTCGTGGTAAGATTTTTGTTTCGTCAAATAATCGGCAAACCAACAAGCAGCAATCATCAATTAACCAACAAGCAGCAATCAACAATTAACAATCAGCAAGCCAGCCTTCTCTTCTGAACTGCTCTTCACTTCTATTTATTCCTTCGAATTCAATGGTAAAAATATATAGGCTCATCCGATGAATTCGCTTCCGTGTATAACGAAAATTTAAAAGATTGTACTATCTCTGTAAAACGTCACCGTATAGCTCCGTTAAAAGTTTTTCCGTTTCTGTACAACGGCTTCATCGTACATGGTCAGACTCTGACATATCCTGAATTTATTCAACTAACATTTTTTTCATGTCATAGTCTTGAATCTGTACTGATTTGATTCACTCTCCTTGTACTGAGCTGGTCTCTTCTGATCTGATCTGATCGACTCTTCTCTGAACTATTCTTCTACATTTGTTCTCATCTCAACTGCTCTATCTCTAAACTGTTCTCTACCATGATATGATCTGAACAACGCACTATATCGTTATCATCTGTTCTATTCGGCTCTGTGCTATCTATCTGAATTGAACTGCTCCGTTTCTTTGATCTCATCTTTTATGCTCTGCTCTTGCTCTACGCTACTCTGTTCTATGATGCTCTTCTGTGCTACTCTATTCTGCGGTGCTCTATTTGGCGCTGCTATGTTCTGCTCTGATCTGATACACTCCGATCTGAACTGAACTCGTCATCTGACGCTCTGATCTGATCTGAACTCATCATCTTCTCTGAGCTGCACCGATCTGTTTTGTTCTGAACCTATCTTCTTAACTAAACTACTCTTGTTCTGACCTGATCTGCTCTTTTAATCTGATATGCTCTCCGATCTGATCTGAACCATTCGTAGCTGTTCTAATCTGATCTATATACTTTTCCGAGATGATCTATTCTACTGATATGAAATCCAAAACTGGTTTATTCATCCTATTCTGAGTTGACTTTAGTTAGCATATACACGATCTGATGCTCTAGCGTGATCTGAATGGTTTAGCTCTGAGCTGATTTTTGTCTTCATCAAAACTTAGAATTTTCCTCAACACTCGAAAAGAGCTTCCTTGCAGAACTGTAGCAATATCTCTGATTAAATAACAACTGGATTTACTCGAATTTGAAGAGTTCTTCGGACGGAGTTTCAGCAGCTCACTCGTTCAATAAACTGAAGCTAATCTCTCTAAAAAATAGCATCTCTATTTGCCCGAAAATATCTGATTTTGAGGTGTGAGTTTTCGTTCTCCATTGTTCTATTTATAGGTACAAAAGAGAGGGAATGCGTCAGCTTGTTTATGGTCTGCAATGGTCACATTTTTATGGCATCATGGATAAGAAAATCTGTATTATGAGGGTAAAAGTGGTTGTTACATTTTAGTTGATAGATGAAAAGTCGAAGAAGAACATGACAGAGCATCCAGTGAAGTTGAATAAGAAAGTTTTCATCGTTTAAAAAATAAAAGATTCAACAAATAATATATTCGAATCTACCAATAGAAGAACCTTAGCGAATAAAATAGATCATCTAGATAAAAGAACTTCCAGGTAAAATAGATCGTACTGATAAAAAGATCTGTTGGATTTGTGTAACGGATCAGATCTTAAATTTGATAAACACAAAACCTGCTGTTATGTTTTTAATGATTTAATTGAGCACGCAGGGAAAGCTGAAGCAGATCAGACGCGAGCTGAAGAAGCGCGCTGTAGCAGATAAGCTGCGAGCTGAAAAGGCGTTTAGTAGATTCGAAGCAAGTTGAAAGCGATGAACTGAGTGCTATTGTGAAAATGTCCAAGCTGGAACAGTAGGGGACGTCCAAACTCCAGCAGAGGACATCCAAGCTGATCCAACTTAGAGCGAAGATCAACACAGAAGAAACCGGTTCAGTGCAAGTATCAGAGCAGGAGAGAAGGGTTCAATTCAGAGAACAAGTGCAGATAAGAGTTTAGCTTAATAGTTCAGATCAGAACAGATGAGCAATATTCAGTTCAGAGATCAGTTCAGATCAGATCAGCATAGAATCGGTTCAGATAAGTTTAGAGCAGTTCATATCAGCTCAAAGAATAATCGGTTCAGATCAGAGAAGCAGTTCAGATCAGTTTAGAGCAGTTCAGGGTAGAACAGAATAGAATCAGCTCAGATCAGATTAGAAGCGCAGTGAGAATCAGATCAGCTTAGAGTAGCTCAGACAGAATCAGCGTGAGATATATATCAGTTCAGTGTGAACAACTCAAATCAGATTTCGTTAAGAATAGCTGAGAACGCCTAAGCTAAAACTGTACATAACAGAGAGAAACGAACGCCTAAGCTAAAACTGTACATAACAGAGAGAAACGAAAAGATCAGCTTAAAGCTTAACAGAATAGAATCAGCTTAGGGACGAACATAACAGAACAACACAAATGGAATCAGCAGAGAGTCAATCATCTTAGAGCAGATTAGAGAAATAAAAAGCAGCTCAGAACGTAGAACAGATCAGATCAGAGCAGAAGTGAGAAAGCGCAATAAGAGATCAGATTAGAAGCGCAGAACAGATGATAACAGCTTAGAGCAGATAAGAAGTTTAGAAGAGAAGCGCAGAAACAGCTCAAGAGTAGAAAGACTCAGATTAGAACAGCTTAGAGCAGATCAGCTCAGAGTAGCTTAGAGAAGAGCACAATAGATCAGAACAAAGCTTCGACCAGACCAGATAAGATCAGAGCAAAGTAGTTTGAACACGAGCGTATGTGAAGAATGGATTAAAGTAGTTCAAACTGATTTGCTTCGTCACGTCTACATCAGGTACAGAGTTCACATGCTCAAAGTCAACAAACCCTACAAACGCATTTAGTGATAAAGGACACAAGATAAAACTATGTCAGTGCTGGAGTAGGTGCCCAACTAGCCAACTTGTGGCATGTGGGTTCTTGTTGAATCTATGTAAAACGATCTTTATTTATGAAATTCACATTCTTTTATGGCATTCTTTATCTTCATTATTATGATTACAATAGTTGGATAAAGACCTTGAATGCACTATAGTGTATGTTAGATGTGATAGTTGATTTGATGGCTATCATGAAACACATATAATAGTCACTGTGTGTTCTAAACCTGTTCCTAGTCAATTGGGACATCCAAAAGAGGATAAGGGCCGCTCAAGCTTGAGACTCGAATCTGTGATGTGAAGCACCACGTTTCATTGGTAGGGAACATAGTGATGTTCTGAGCATGCAGATGGGTAGTGACCTGATGATCTATCGAAATACCCTCGTTCGGGCTTTCCAAGTGGTTACCATTTGTCAAGTGGATTAAGTCCGAGGTCTTGGTTGTACAGATTAGTCCCATTACTCAAAACGTCATTGAGACTCTACATGATCGGTGCCTCACTTTGACCCGTTTACCGACTCAGTTGGGTCATCAGGAGGAGGGGTTGGGTGAGGTCCCGATGCATGTAGGAGTCGATGCTTCGTTGTCGAGGATTCATTGCTCGCCCTTGTGCATGGATATCCTATGCTATCTAAGGAGATAATAGTATGATAAATCTCTGGCCAGAGTACTAGATGTGTTTTGGGTAAATGGATTTACCTAATAACACATGCGATGTCACTATTTGATCTCCAAGATGTATGCATGGTTATTGGATCTCTAGCGACTCTCGATTTACCAATGATCGTTGATCTGATCGAGATATTTGTGTTGAAAGGACCGTACTGTACGCTAACCATGACCTACTGGTTCTTGCAGGCACTATCAGTGATACCTAGGGGATCATGGGACGATGTTGCTAGACGCTTTACCATGATCCGATGGGTTAGTCCAAAAATATGGTTTCGGAGTCACAAATGTTGTGAGCCCACGGCTAGCTGTATCCCTGAACCATTGAGGGTCACACAAGTACTGGTTTCTCAATTCCCGTACGGAAATTAAGCTCAATTTGTTGAGTATAGTAGGAGGAAGTATGAAAGTGTGATTTCCTAAAATTAAATAGGGTGGAAATGAAATTTCCTTAAGCTTGGACTAGTTTGACTATCCTTAAAGCTTATAGGGGCCTAACTGCTATTTTGGATAAGGTGGTCCGAAAAATTGTTTTCACATCATAATTCTCAATTTTGTAAACTGTGTAGATCGGTCCGATCTGATCGTCGATCGGGATTATGATGAAGCCACAACGATGGACTTGAAACCAATGTACACCTGGGCCTGGGCCCGACCCAAGCCCATTAAATTTGTTTAAACCCATGAAAATGTTAGAGTAGATGCCCAACTAGCCAACTTGTGGCGTGTGGATTTATAGACTCTTGTATATGACAATCTTTATATATGATATTCGCATTTACTTATATGGCATTCTTTACTTTCATTGTGTTGTATGATGATTAACAATTGCGTTGAGTAAAGACCTAAAATACACTAAAGTGTATGTTAGATGTGATAGTGGGTATGACGGCTATCATGAAACACATCTAATAGTCACTGTGTATTCTGAACATGTTCCTAGTCGATTGGGCCGTCAAAA
>KV011907.1:5071-26931 GCA_001598015.1 Dorcoceras hygrometricum
TTTGGCATATCGTTTGCTGTTGCCACCAGATTTGTCCTCCTTACATGATGTGTTTCATGTTTCGATGTTGAGGAAATATGAGCCAGATCCCTCGCATGTGTTGAGAACTGATGAGGTGGAGCTAGATAGAACTTTTAGTTACGTTGAATATCCCTTGCAGATCTTGGATAGAAAAGAGAAACAGCTGTGGAATAAAACCATTCCTTTTGTGATGGTCCAGTGGAGAAAACATGGTAGAGAGGAAGCTACTTGGGAACTGGAAGAGAAGATGCAGCGTGAGTGGCCACATCTGTTTGAGTAAGAACCGTATTAGATTCCAGTAGTTGGTTGTTCTTTGTTATTTCCTTGTAGATGTTTGCTTATGTTTGTTTCCCCAGTTATCTTGAACTCTTGATTTGGAGTTGATATATTTCGAGGACGAAATTCTGTTTTAGTGGGGGAGAGATGTGAGACCCGAAAGTTTAGAAGGATTAATTGAGTTAATTAATCGGGTTTTATTGGATTCAGATTTGAGCGAACGAATCTGGGTGTCCATCTTTGAGTCGATATGCTTGTAAAAGCTATCGGGTTTTGTATAAGTCCTTGGAACAGATCTGGAGAGCTAGAGTTTTGTTGCGGGATCTGTCCAGATGTGAGCGTTGGTCAGCGTTGAGTGATCGCGTTCAGCAGTGGTGATGGAATCTGTTGTCGCTAGTGTTCAGTTGTGAGCTAGCGTGTTTTTGTAGCGAGTTGCTAAACTACGTCGTTTGGATTAGTTGGAACGACAGCGTTTTGGTTTAGAGGGCGAGACTCAGCAGTGAGCAGCGTTGGTATTCAGATTCGAGAGAGATCTGAAGGTGTAGAGAGCGACGCCATTTTGGGTTTCAGATTTCTCTTGCACTAGTGATTCAGATCTGAGTAGCGGGTGACGTGTCCAGTTGCGACTGTAGATTTTGTGCGACGTCGTTTGTTTAGGAAAGGATCTGTTTTGGCGTAGAGTGAGATCTGTTGCGAGATCTGGATTTGAGCGGGTATATCAGCTTTGTTCCTTAAGTTGCCGGTGGGATCTGTTCAGCAGAATTGAACAGATTTAAGTTATTTATAGAGAGCTTTGACCTTTGTCTACTATTGTCCCCGACACTTAGAATATTTCCCGTGAGCAAACTCTGTCGCGATACCCTAGCTACTGTTCACCGAACCTTATCCTCTTCGATTACCGTCGGTAGACAGCTCCGATTGCAGTAAGAGTGGTAGCGCTGGACTCCTCTTGCTGAGACGATTCGTTTGTTACTGCTTCTGGACGCTTGCTTGAAGCTGGTGAGGGGTGCGAAGACATCTCCCTTGTGTATTTTGTTAGCGTTCCGTCCTAGCTTGTTGGGGTAAGTGTTCGGACCCTACCTTGTGTTTGTTTAGAGATCTCTGTTTGAGATAGAGGGGTAGGATAGCGCTGGTCGAGTTCGTAGCTCCCAGTTGTTGATTTTCTGTGTTTCGATTCTTGAGTAATTGTTGTGATTGGCTTAGCAGGTGTGAGATCTTTATTGCTCGGGACCCCGTTGTAGTAATTGTAGTACAGAAGACTTGAGGTACGGATGTGAGCTTGTTTTACAGCTTTGGATTGAGCATGGGTGATTATGCTTGCTGTTGTGTATGCCTTGCACAATGTATATGTTTCTGTGTTGATCATTGCATCTGTTGCATACACGCAATTATCTCATGAGCTCAGATCTGTTGTAGCCGTGCCTTGTATCTTTGTTCTGTGCGTACCAGGATGCTGTTGAGGTGAGCGGCTAAATCTCGTACCTCATCTCCCTGCTGGGATCTGTTAGCCACTATGAGCGGAGTGGGTAGCTCCCACATCTCATGAGTTGGGCAACAACGGGTTGAGCTATGTTTTGCATCTGGTACCATGTGTTGAGACGAGTGGGTAGCTCCCATATACTCAAACACCCCGTGGCCACTGTTGACTGTTGCACTGTTGTTCTGTTGTTCGGTTGTATCTTGATCAGCTTTGAGACTCTTTGGCTCCCTGTATTTCGGTTGTAGCCTTGTTCTCATGCATAGCATTTGCATATTACTTACTTCTTTACGTTAGCTGTTTTATATTGCTCTCCGTACTGGGGTTTGACCCCATGTCCCTCTGGGGATGATATTTGTTTGCCTGTGTGTGTTTTCAGGTTATCATGGTTACTCTGCTGGTCGTGGAGTAGACCCAGCTGGAGGTGCCCCAGGAGGTGGTTAGAGTGTCCCAGTTAGCGTATAGCATATATGTATAAGCATTGTTAGTCGGGGGATGTCCTGTGCTTTATTGTATTTCGGTGACTTTTTGTAGTGCTTGTATCTGTTGAATGTTGTACTGTTGTACTGAGTTATTTTAATTAATGGGATATTTTTTGTATTGTTGTAATTTAAATTATATGTTTTAATCGTCAGGCCAAAGAGAAAATTTTAAGCCACTTTTGTATGCTTCCGCTATTGTTTTGCGTGATTTAACTCTGTATGGTGCACGAGGCCCGACAATTTTGGTTTCAGAGCTTAAGCTGGGATAAGCTCGATTTCTTTGATCACACTTGATTCTAGGAACAGTTTTACGTGTTGCATGTTCTTGATTATGTGACACATGTGATATATCTGTTGCTTTGTGGCCTTACCTCTTAGTGCCTTCGTAGATGCCTCCTAAACGTACGGGTAGAGGTAGAGGGCAGTTTCAGGAAGATTCCGAAGGTCAGAACGAGGAAGTGCAACGTAGTGTTCCTCGTCAGGGATGCGATAGACATATTGACTTGGAGGTAGATGAGTTTGCAGCCCGGGTGGACGATATGGAACTGGTGATGGCGAGGTTTCAGCGTATGAATCCCCAGACGTTCAATGTTGATGAACCTAGTTCTGATGATGAGTCCTGGTTGCAGCATATTACTGGGTTGTTCGATGTTGGGTACGACGATGAGTGTAGGCTGAGTTTGGCTACGTTTAAGTTGAGAATAAGTGTCGAACGTTGGTGGAGAGGTGCTTCTAGAACTCTCGAGGATACAGGTGTGGGGATTTCATGGAGTAGCTTCTGTACTCACTTTCGTCAGGAGTACGTTCCGGAATCTTTTGTGAACGCCAGGGAGCGAGAGTTGGATAACCTGGTCCAGGGATCTATGTCCGTGGGAGAGTATGCCCGGAGATTTTCTTCCCTTATTGCCTATGTTCCGCATGTTGCTGGCCGAGAGAAGGCGAAGAGGAACAAGTTCATGGAGGGGCTCAATGTAGAGCTGTATTCTTTTGTGTTGGCGGGTTCCCCGGCGAGCTATGCAGAAGCGATGTACAGGGCTATCGACATTGAGGAAGGAACCGTCGTTCGCGTGTTAGGCCGCAAGGGGTGCAAGGTAATCGTCCCATGGTTTCGGGGGTGCAACCTTACCAGTCAGTGCAGTCGTCTCAGCCATCCCAACAGTAGGTAGCCCAGCAGCCCGGACACCAGAGGTTTAGGCCTCGTGGTCGTCAATTTAAGAAGAAGTCTGGTTCGAGTTCTTCTCGCTCAGGTACTTCGAGCAGTGGCAGTAGTTCTAAGGTTGAGTATTGTGGCCAGTGTGCTGGAAGGCACCCGGGATTCAGCAGAAGTGCAAAGACAAAGATTCAGCAGATGCTATTTGAAGTTGTCTTTTACAAAACGATGTCGTTCGAATAAGTTGGAACGACAGCGTTTTGCATTCGCGAAGAAGATCAGCAGATGGTTGTGCGATGATGGAATAATGAAAAGAAACCAGCAGGATGGTCTTTGCGATGATATGACCAGCAGGGAGCTACAGTGGTTTGTGACCCAGACGCAACACAAAGAATGCAGACGCAAGAGAAGAAGAGAATATCCAGACGCAATGTAATGAAGATATCCAGTCGCAGTGAGGAACCAGCAGCGAAGCAGTTGACAATTTACGAAGAGTTATCAAAGTTGAATGTCAACTGCTGATCTTAATTCAAATGTAGAAAGCGACAGAAGCCTGCAAAAGTAACGGACGCAAGTACTTTTACTTTACAGAGGAGCGTTGCACAACTATGGAAAGAAGACAAGATAGCCTTCTGGAGCGCTGAAGAGTTTTTGGAAGCTTTCCAACGGGAAGAATTTCAGCAGAGGCTATATATTTGAGGCAACGCCCTTTGAAGAAGTGTTCTGCAGAGTGAGCGAGACACTTAGTGTTCGTTCAGTTGGTGCAACTACATACTGTGGGAGAATTTCATTGTTTACACAGTGCACCAACAGAGGGAAAATAATCTGAAGTGAAGCTGTCAACTAATCATTCGAGAGAGAGTTTCATTGCAGTTGACAGTGTAGCTAGAATTAGCTTGTTGGAGCATTTCCCTCGTGTGTGAGAAAAACAGAGAGATGAGAGCTTAAATGTATCAATCTCACACACCCGGATTCATTCACATATCTTTGTGAATGAATCTTGAAATATGTTCACAAGATCCCGTCCAAGCACGATGACGCAAAACTCTTGTGTATGTTGTTAGTCACACAGTTGCGGCTGATGTGCAGTTATGAAGTAGTGGATCCTTCCGAGGTGGAAGAAGGGGAGATGTAGGATGTTGATATCCGAACTTCCATAAACAAATCGCTGAGTATCGTGTTCTTTACTTATTCAGTACCTTCGCATTTACAGTTAGCATTCATCGCATAACAGCATTCAGCATTTGCTCTTATTTAGCACGCACAACATTTCAGCACTTAGCACTTGCTTTCATTTAGCATTGCATACACAGTTTAGCACACAAGCACATTGCGAGTCTCAAACAGATTTATGTTGTACATAAATCTGTTTGAGTTGTTTTAAAATATAGGATTCAGTTCTGGTATTTTCCGCATGATTTTTAAATCATACCAGATCTGTTTCCGGTGCTTAAAAGATGATTTTATATGTTCAAGAACAAACGAGCTATTGCAGCTCCAAGCAGCGCGCAAAATTTTAATGGTTGTCAAAACAGCGCCTGCTATCTTTTGATCCTATTTAAAATCGGACCAACAGCTGGTATCTGTTGAATCCTGTACTGTTGTACTGAATGATTTTAATTACTGGGATATTTTGAGTATTGCAGTATTTTAAATTATGTATCTTTCAGTCAGGCCAAGCGAAAATTTTAACCACTATTTCTATTGCTTCCGCTAGTGTTTGCGTGGTTTAACTCTGTATTTGTGCACGAGGCCAGACAACCCCAAAATCAATATGAATACAAATATGTACAAAACCTTGGTCTGAAGACCTCGGTTTTGCCCCTTTCATGGAATTGCCTCAAAATGTCAAGAAGCAAGACTACATTCGTCGTAGTTTTCCCCCAAATCAATTATGGGAATCCAGCAACCCTATCCAAAATCAAAAATTTTATGAACTCATCCTCGTGGACACTGATTCAATAGAAATAACTCACGAAAAGGATTCCAAAGGTGACATCATTTTTTCAAAATGTATTATAAAACAGGTCATTGCCTCTACGCAGTGGGATGAACTCGTTCAAACACGTCCATATGGTATTTTCAAAACCCGACCCTTTACTGTGAGACCCGAAAGCTGATGAGATTAATTGAGTTCGGCACGGAATCTGTTCAGCAGTTAGCGCGGGTCATCGCTGAATGTTGGCGTTCAGTAGTAGTGACGTCAGCATTTGTCGCTGAATGGTTGTATTCAGCAGTCGTAGTGAGATCAGTTGTCGCTAAGCAGTAGCGAGCGCGCTAGCATGTATCAGTAGTGAGTAGCTAAGCGTCGTAGTTTGGATTAGTTGTAATGACAGCGTTTTGGATTAGCGAAGAAGACTCAGCTGTGAGTTGCGTTAGCTACAGCTGTGTGAGAGATCTGTGTTGCATTGCGAACAGATGTGGTTAGTGTTCAGCAGTGAGTAGCGGGTGACGTGTCCAGTTGCGACAGTAGCGTTCAGTAGTAGTGACGTCAGCATTTGTCGCTGAATGGTTGTATTCAGCAGTCGTAGTGAGATCAGTTGTCGCTAAGCAGTAGCGAGCGCGCTAGCATGTATCAGTAGTGAGTAGCTAAGCGTCGTAGTTTGGATTAGTTGTAATGACAGCGTTTTGGATTAGCGAAGAAGACTCAGCTGTGAGTTGCGTTAGCTACAGCTGTGTGAGAGATCTGTTGTTGCATTGCGAACAGATGTTGGTTAGTGTTCAGCAGTGAGTAGCGGGTGACGTGTCCAGTTGCGACAGTAATTCCCTATGACGTCGTTTGAGTTAGTAGCGATCGCTGTTTTGGCGTAGAGTGAGATCTGTTGCAAGATCTGGTTGCGAGCGGGAATATCAGTTGCGATAGTTTAAGTGTTGGTGGATACTATTCCTTCAGCTGTGATCAGCATTGACTTATATTAGAGGACTTGGTCTTAGATTTGAGTATCTAGTTTCCATACTTAGAATATTTCTCGATTGCCAATTTCTGTCGCGATACCCTAGCTACTGTTCATCGAACCTTATCTTCTTCGATTTCCGGTGGTAGACAGCTCCGACGAGAGTGAGAGTGGTAGCGCTGGACTCCTCTTGTTGAGACGCTTCGTTTGGATATTGCTTTCGGACGTTTGCTTGAAGCTTGTGAGGTGTGCAAAGACATCTCCCTTGTGTAGTCTATTAGCATAAGCGTCGGATTTCGTTCCTAGCTTTTTGGGGTAAGTAAAGATCCTACCTTTAAGCTTGTTTAGAGCTTTCTGTTAAGTTAGAGAGGTAGGGTAGCGCTGGTGGAGTTCGTAACTCCCAGCTGTTGTTTTCTGTGCTTCGGTCTCTGAGGAATTGTGTGTTACCATTGAGCAGGTGGTAGATCTGTGTTCTCGGGACGTCATTGTGGCAATCTGCTGTAGTAATTGTTGCACAGAGAATTGAGGTACGGATGTGAGCTTGTTACAGCTCAGGATTGAGCATGCATTATGTGCTTTGCTGTGTATGCTTTGTGCTGTGATTGATTGTTCCTTGTCATGATATCAGCTGTTACATTTTCATACACGCATTATCCTGTTGAGCTCTGTTTTGCTAGCTTTGCCTGTTCTGTTGATTTGAGAGTACCAGGATGCTGTGTTTGAGGACGAGCGGGTAGTTCCTGTATACCTCAGAGGCCGAGCGGGTAACTCCCTTGTCCCATTACTCCCTGCTGGGTTTGTTAGCCGCTATGAGCGGAGTGGATAGCTCCCACATCTCATGAGTGGGCAACAGCAGGTGGAGCTGTTTGTTTAGTATCTGGTACGGTGTACTAGAGATGAGTGGGTAGCTCCCATGTGCTCAGTATACCCTGTGGCCACTTTCTGTCTTTCCTTTGATCAGATCTTGCTGTTGAGCTGTTGTCGTGATCCTTTGGCTCCCTGTTTCGGTTGTAGCCTTGATCCCTTCCATAGTATTTGCATATTTATCTGTTGCTTTCCTTATGCTGTTTGTATTGCTCTCCGTACTGGGGTTAGACCCCGATGTCCCTCTGGGGCTTGTGTATTGTTGCCTGTATGTGTTTTCAGGTTTCCCAGGTTTCTCTGTTGGTCGTGGCTTTGACCCAACTGGAGGTGCCCCAGGAGGTGGATAGAGTGTCCCAGTTAGCGTATAGCATATATGTACTAGTACTGACAGCCGGGGATTGCCCTGTGCTTGTGGAATTCAGTTGTATGTTGTAGTACTTGTATTTGTTTAAATGCTGTACTGTTGTATTGTGTGTTTGTAAACTGGGATATTTTAAGTATGTTTGTATTTTAAATTATATGTTTTAAACCGTCAAGCCTAAAGCGAAAATTTTAAGCCACTTTTTGTATGCTTCCGCTATTGTTTTGTGTAGTTTAACTTTGAGTAGAGCACGAGGCCTGACATTTTTGGTATCAGAGCTTAAGCTGGGATAAGCTTGATTTCTGTTGATCACACTTGAGTCTAGACACAGTGTTGTGTGTTGCATGTGCTTGATTATGTGATCTCCTTGCTGCATTTAATTTTGCTGTATCTGTTCTGTTGTGACTTTACCCTCTTAGTGTTTCTTAGATCCGCCTAGACGTAGGGGTAGAGGTAGAAGGCAGATTCCGGAAGAGTCAGAAGGTCAGACCGAAGGTGATCAACATAGTTTTCCCTCTCGTGGTCGTGGTAGGCGAGCTGAGGATGAGGTTGACGAGTTGGCTGCTCGTGTAAACGATATGGAACTCATTATGGCGAGGTTTCAGTGTATGAATCCTCAGGTTTTCAATGGGGATGAGTCTAGTGCTGATGCAGATTCGTGGTTGCAGCATGTCATGGGTTTGTTTAACCGTGTGCAGTATGATGATGAACTCAAGTTGAGTCTGGCTACTTTCCAGTTGAGGAAAGGTGTGGAGCGTTGGTGGAGAGGCACTTCGAGGACTTTGGAAGAGACTGCAGTAGGGATTACGTGGGACAGTTTTTGTGTTGCTTTTCGTCAGGAGTATGTCCCGGAGTCCTACGTGAACGCCCGTGAGCGTGAGTTCGATAATTTGGAGCAGGGCAGTATGTCTGCTAGAGAGTATGCCCGTAGGTTTTCTTCCCTTCTTGCATACGTGCCGCATGTTTCTGGCCAGGAGAGAGCGAAGATAACTAGGTTTCTTGAGGGGTTGAACGAGGAGTTATATTCCTTGGTTTTGGCTAGCTCTCCGAAGAGCTATACAGAGGCGGTGGACAGTGCGATCGACATCGAGGAAGGTTTGAGGAACCGTCGGTCTCGTGGTAGGTCGTAGGTGGCACAGAGTAGTCGTCCAGTGGTTCAGGGAGCACAACCTTCCCAGTCCGTGCAGTCTTCTCAGCCACCCAAACAGCAGCAACAGGTAGCCCAACAGTTTGGACATCATAGGTTTTGGCCTCGTGGTAAACAGTTTAAGAAGAAGTCTGGTTCTAGTTCTTCTGGTTCTGGCAGCTCCAGCAGTGGTGGTACCAAGGTGGAGTATTGTGGACAGTGTGGTGGAAAGCACCCTACAGCGCAGTGTGTAGGTGTGCAGGGTTCTTGTAATGTCTGTGGTCAGTACGGACACTTTGCTAGAGTGTGTCCTTTGTCTGGATCGCAGCATACCGCAACCCCACCGCAGGGTCGAGGTGGATCATCTAGAGGTCGTTCTTTTCCAGCCCAGCAGCAGAGGTTAGAGGAGCCTCGGTTTAGGCCGTTTCAGCAGCCTGGTCCTTCGCGGTTTGGACAGTCTTCCCATCCTCAATTTTCTGGACCTCAGTTTGCCCAAGTGAACGCCATGACTAGGGAGCAGGTGGAGAGCACGCAGGGCGGAGGGATTATATCAGGTACTTTCTTTGTCTTTGATTTTCTTGCACGTGTGTTGTTTGATACAGGAGCGTCGCATTCTTTTATGTCTGATGCATTTGTGGTTGAGCATGGTTTGCATACCACTCCCTTGTGTGATGTAGTATCTGTTGCGACTCCTGCCGGCGCGAGCCTGTTCTCCCAGGAGATTTTGTTGAATGGTGTTCTTAGGTTTGGCGAGAGTGTGTTGTTAGCCAACCTGATCAGGCTAGTGATGTGGAATTTTGACTGTATAGTGGGAATGGACGTGTTGTCTAGCTATAGGGCTACTGTGGATTTTTTCCATGGCGTTGTGCGATTTAGGCCCCAGTCTGGCGAGAAATGGAATTTCTATGGCCAAGATTCCCAGTTGAAGATTCCTTTAGTCTCTGCGATGGAGATGTTTAGCCTGTTGTCGCTTGAGAATGCTGGTTTTATGATCTATGCCTTAGACGCGTCTTCTGCTTCGAGCGTAGAGCTTAGTAGAGTCCCTGTGGTTCGACATTTCCCGGATGTGTTTCCGGAGGAGATTCCTGGTTTTCATCCTAGGCGGGAGATAGACTTCAGCATTGAGTTGGTATCTGGTACAGCTCCGATTTCGTGTGCTCCATATCGTTTAGCGCCTGCTGATTTGAGGGAGCTTAAGGATCAGCTTAGTGATTTGCTGGAGAAGGGATTCATTAGGCCTAGCATGTCCCCGTGGGGAGCGCATATCTTGTTTGTTAAGAAGAAGGACAGGTCGATGAGGATGTGTATCGACTCTAGGCAGTTGAAGAAGGCGACAGTGAAGAACAAGTACCCTTTGCCTAGGATCGATGATATTTTGGACCAGTTGCAAGGGTCTGTCGTGTTTTCGAAGATCGATCTGTGTTCTGGGTATCATCAGTTGCGCATCCGTGAGCAAGATGTTGAGAAGACTGCGTTTCGTACAAGGTATGGGCATTACGAGTTTTTAGTTATGCCTTTTGGTTTGACGAATGCTCCCGCAATTTTCATGGACTTGGTGTACTCTAAGACTCCGATGCAGCATAAAGAGCATTTGATGCTAGTTCTTCAGAAGCTTCGAGACTCGCAGCTGTATGCCAAGTTTTCTAAGTGCGAGTTTTGATTGGACCGAGTTGTGTTTCTGGGTCATATGATTTCTGTTGACGGTATTTTTGTGGATCCCAGTAAGGTTGAGGCATTGATTTACTGGGAGCGTCCCAAGAATGTTGCTTAGATTCGTAGTTTCTTGGGTTTGGCTGGCTATTATCGACGGTTTATAGAAGGATTTTCTAGTATAGCTAAGCCAATGACGCAGTTGACTCAACAGACAAGAGGTTTGTATGGACTGAGCAGTGCGAGAATAGTTTTCTGTTGCTCGAAGAGAAGCTAACTACAGCGCCTGTGTTGGCTTTGCCGTGTGGTTCAGGTGGTTTTGTTGTTTGTGCAGATGCTTCCTTGAATGGATTGGGCTGTGTGTTGATGCAGAATGGTCGAGTTATTGCGTATGCCTCTCGGCAGTTGAAACCGCATGAGACTCGTTATACAGTTCATGATTTGGAGTTAGCAGCAGTGGTTTTTGCTTCGAAGATCTGGCGCCACTACCTGTATGGTGAGCAATTTGTGGTGTACTCCGACCACAAGAGTCTTCAGTATTTGTTTTCTCAGTCATATTTGAACATGAGACAGCGAAGATGGATGGAGATGCTAAAGGATTTTTGATTGTGAGATCAAATACCAGCCTGAGAAGATGAATGTAGTTGCTGATTCATTGAGCAGAAAGGCTCAAGTGGCGATGCTGGCTTCGATACAGATTTCGAAGGTCCATGAGCATCTTAGCACTACTGGTTGGAGGTTTCCACTGAGGATTATGTTGTGGTGTCTTCTTTCCAATTTGACCCATAGATTATTTCTAGCATTAGAGCAGCTCAGAGGACTAATCCATCCATCCATGAAATGAAGCTGAAAGTGAGAGCTGGACAGTCGGAAGACTATACTGTCTCTTCTGATGGTTGTTTGAGGTTTCATTGCAGTAGATACAGTGTCCATCCTGGTTCAAGGAAGATGTATCATGCCCTGAAGAAGCATTACTGGTGGCCAGGTTTGAAGAGTGATGTTTCTGATTTTGTGGCTAGATGTTGACTTGTCAGCAAGTCAAGGCAGAGAGGATGAGACCTGGTGGTTTGTTGCAAAGCTTAGAGGTGCCCCAATGGAATTGGGAGCACATAGCAATGGATTTTGTCACGCATTTACCTCGTTCCAGCAGAGGTTGTGATGCGGTTTGGGTTGCGATAGACAGATTGTCGAAGTCTGCGCACTTCATTCCCTACAATATGACCTATTCTTTGAAGAAGATGGCGAAACTGTACGTAGATTTTGTGGTGCATTTGCATGGTGTTCCGGTTTCTATTGTTTCAGATCGTGATCCGAGGTTTACTTATAGGTTTTGGAAGAGTTTGCATACAGCTTTGGGAACTAGATTGGCTATGAGTACAGCGTATCACCCCCAGACAGATGGCAAATCTGAGAGGACTATCCAGATTTTTAGAGGATATGTTGAGAGCTGTTGTGATGGACTTCAGTGGTAGCTGGCTCGTTGTCTTTGGTTGAGTTTTCTTACAATAACAGCTATCAGGTCACGATTGGCATGGCACCATTCGAAGCTTTGTATGGCAGAAAGTGCAGGTCGCCGATATGTTGGGAAGAAGTGAGGGAGAAGCAGCTGTCTTCTCCAGAGTTTGTGCAGCAGATGAGAGATCAAGTGGATTTGATTCGCCAGAGAATGAAAGCTGCACAAGATTGCCAAGCAAGTTATGCGAATAAGAGGCGTAGGCCTTTAGAATTTTAGGATGGTGATCTAGTTTTCCTTAAGGTTTCTCCTTTCCGTGCTGTGATGAGATTTGGTTTCAAGGGAAAGTTATCTCTTCGTTATGTTGGTCCTTATGAGATCTTAGAGAGGATTGGCCCTTTGGCTTATCGTTTGCTGTTGCCACCAGATTTGTCTTCCTTAAATGATGTGTTTCATGTTTCGATGTTGAGGAAGTATGAGCCAGATCCCTGCATGTGTTGAGAACTGACGAGGTAGGGTTAGATCGGACCTTGAGTTATGTTGTATATCCCTTGCAGATCTTGGATAGAAAAGAGAAACAGTTGAGGAATAAGGCCATTCCCTTAGTGATGGTTCAGTGGAGCAAGCACGGTAGAGAAGAAGCTACGTGGGAACTGGAAGCGAAGATGCAGCGTGAGTGGCCGCATCTGTTTGAGTAGATGTTGCTTTTTTTCCAGTAGTTTGTTGCTTGTGTTTCTTTTCCCCAGTTATCTTGAACTCTTGATCTTGAGCTGTTTGATTTCGAGGACGAAATCCTTTTTTAGTGGGGAAGAGATGTGAGACCCGAAAGATGATGAGATTAATTGAGTTTGGCGCGGAATCTGTTCAGCAGTTAGCACGGGTCATCGCTGAATGTTGGCGTTCAGCAGTAGTGACGTCAGCAGTTGTCTCTGAATGGTTGTATTCAGCAGTCGTAGCGAGATCAGTTGTCGCTGAGCAGTAGAGAGCGCGCTAGCGTGTATCAGTAGTGAGTAGCTAAGCGTAGTCGTTTGGATTAGTTGGAACGACAGCATTTTGGATTAGCGAAGAAGACTCAGCTGTGAGTTGCGTTAGCTACAGCTGTGTGAGAGATCTATTGTTGCGTTGCGAACAGATGTTGGTTAGTGTTCAGCAGTGAGTAGTGGGTGACGTGTCCAGTTGCGACAGTAATTCCCTACGACGTCGTTTGAGTTAGTGGCGATCGCTGTTTTGGCATAGAGTGAGATCTGTTGCAAGATCTGTTGAGAGCGGGAATATCAGTTGCGATAGTTTAAGTGTTGGTGGATACTGTTCCTTCAGCTGTGATCAGCTTTGACTTATATTAGAGGACTTGGTCTTCGATTTGAGTATCCAGTTTCCATACTTAGAATATTTCCCGATTGCCAAATTCTGTCGCGATACCCTAGCTACTGTTCATCGAACCTTATCTTCGTCAATTTTCGACGGTAGACAGCTCCGAAGAGAGTAAGAGTGGTAGCGTTGGACTCCTCTTGCTGAGACGCTTCGTTTGGATATTGTTTTCGGACGTTTGCTTGAAGATGGTGAGGGGTGCAAAGACATATCCCTTTTGTAGTCTGTTAGCATAAGCATCGGATTTCGCTCCTAGCTTTTTGGGATAAGTATAGATCCTTCCTTTAAGCTTGTGTAGAGCTTCTGTTGTGTTAGAAAGGTAGGGTAGCGCTGGTGGAGTCCGTAACTCCCAGCTGCTGTTTTCTATGCTTCGGTCCCTGAGGTTTTATGTGTTACCGTTGAGCAGGTGGTAGATCTACGTGCTCGGGACGTCATTGTGGCAATCTGTTGTAATTGTTGCACAGAGAATTGAGGTACAGATGTGAGCTTGTTTACAGCTTAGTATTGAGCATGGATTAGGACACTGTCTGTCTTTCCTTTGATCAGATCTTGCTGTTGAGCTCTTGTCGCGATCCTTTGGCTCCCTATTTTGTTTGTAGCCTTGATCCCTTGCATAGCATTTGCATATTAATCTGTTGCTTTCCTTATGCTGTTTGTATTGCTCTCCGTATTGGGGTTTGACCCCGATGTCCTCTGGGGCTTGTGTATTGTTGCCTGTATGTTTTTTCAGGTTTCCCAGGTTTCTCTGCTGGTCGTGGCTTTGACCCGGCTGGAGGTTCCCCAGGAGGTGGATAGAGTGTCCCAGTTAGCGTATAGCATATATGTACTAGTACTGACAGCCGGGGAATTCCCTGTGCTTGTGGGATTCAGTTGTATGCTATAGTACTTGTATTTGTTTAAATGTTGTACTGTTGTATTGCGTGTTTGTAAACTGGGATATTTTAAATATGGTTGTATTTTAAATTATATGTTTTAAACCGTCAGTCCTAAAACGAAAATTTTAAGCCAATTTTGGTATGCTTCCGCTATTGTTTTGCGTGGTTTAACTCTGAGTAGAGCACGAGGCCTGACATTTACCGTTCACTTTGACCCACAAACCTTCAATTATGTCGATTACAAACATGCCTAGTACAGGGCATTCTATTTTCGACCCTTTTCTCATTCCTGGTTTTTTTCATTTCATTCTGGTGATTCAAATTTCTCCATTCGGTTTTACGAATGGTGGAAACATTTGGGATCAGATTCTTCAATCCTTCCTCAAGACATCAAAAAGGGTTTAGAGGTTTTCTCTGAATCCTCTTGTTTACCCAACTTCCAAAAGCCTTTGTGGGTAGCTCTCACATCTCATGAGTGGGCAACAGCAGGTGGAGCTGTTTGTTTAGCATCTGTTACGGTGTACTGGAGATGAGTGGGTAGCTCCCATGTGCTCAGTATACCCCGTGGACACTGTCTGTCTTTCCTTTGATCAGATCTTGCTGTTGAGCTCTTGTCGCGATCCTTTGGCTCCCTATTTTGTTTGTAGCCTTGATCCCTTGCATAGCATTTGCATATTAATCTGTTGCTTTCCTTATGCTGTTTGTATTGCTCTCCGTATTGGGGTTTGACCCCGATGTCCTCTGGGGCTTGTGTATTGTTGCCTGTATGTTTTTTCAGGTTTCCCAGGTTTCTCTGCTGGTCGTGGCTTTGACCCAGCTGGAGGTGCCCCAGGAGGTGGATAGAGTGTCCCAGTTAGCGTATAGCATATATGTACTAGTACTGACAGCCGGGGAATTCCCTGTGCTTGTGGGATTCAGTTGTATGCTATAGTACTTGTATTTGTTTAAATGTTGTACTGTTGTATTGCGTGTTTGTAAACTGGGATATTTTAAATATGGTTGTATTTTAAATTATATGTTTTAAACCGTCAGTCCTAAAACGAAAATTTTAAGCCAATTTTGGTATGCTTCCGCTATTGTTTTGCGTGGTTTAACTCTGAGTAGAGCACGAGGCCTGACATTTACCGTTCACTTTGACCCACAAACCTTCAATTATGTCGATTACAAACATGCCTAGTACAGGGCATTCTATTTTCGACCCTTTTCTCATTCCTGGTTTTTTTCATTTCATTCTGGTGATTCAAATTTCTCCATTCGGTTTTACGAATGGTGGAAACATTTGGGATCAGATTCTTCAATCCTTCCCCAAGATATCAAAAAGGGTTTACAGATTTTCTCCGAATCCTCTTGTTTACCCAACTTTCAAAAGCCTTTGAATTTTCACGCTGAATTCAAAGTCCCGAGGATTTTTTCCTGGGATTTCGATTTTCAAAAACTCTTCCCTGACCCAGTCCCTCTTTCCCTTGTTCGTTCTCACAAAATCAAAAGGTGGGGGAAATTTCATACCCACCTCTGTAATGAACAAGCAGTGTTAGGCCTCGTGCACAATACAGAGTTAAACCACGCAAAACAATAGCGGAAGCATACAAAAGTGGCTTAAAATGTTCTCTTTGGCCTGACGATTAAAACATATAATTTAAAATACAACAATACTCAAAATATCCCAGTAATTAAAATCACTCAGTACAACAGTACAGCATTAAAACATATATCAAGTACCATACAACCACTAATACAAACCACAGGACAACCCTCGACTATCAGTACTAATATATAATATGCTATACGCTAACTGGGACACTCAAAAGACCTCCTGGAGTACCTCCAGATGGGTCTACTCCACGACCAGCAGAGTAACCATGGTAACCTGAAAACACACACAGGCAACAAACAACCAAGCCCTAGAGGGACATGGGGTCAAACCCTAGTACGGAGAGCAACATAAAACATCTAACGGAAATCAACAAGTAATATGCAGATGCTATGCATGAACAGCTGAGCACAACAGAAGGCTACAACCAACGGCAAGGAGCCAGACTCTCGAAGGCAAGTCAAAGCTGATCAAAAACCGATAGCAATGAATTACAGATATTAGTGGCCACAGGGTGTGTGAGTATATGGGAGCTACCCACTCGTCTCAGCACACGGCACCAGATGCAACACATGGCTCAACCTGCTGTTGCCCAACTCATGAGATGTGGGAGCTACCCACTCCGGTCATAGTGGCTAACAGATCCCAGTAGGGAGATGAGGTACGGGAGTTACCCGCTCGCCTCAACAGCATCCTGGTACGCTCAGAACAATGAACAACAAGGCACGGCTACAACAGATCTGAGCTCAAGAGATAAAATGCGTGTATGCAACATATGTAATGTTCAACACATAATTATATACAATACGCAAGGCATACACAGCAGCAAGCATAATCACTCATGCTCAATCCAAAGCTATAAAACAAGCTCACATCCATACCTCAAGTCTTCTGTGCAACCATTACTACAAACTGGGTCCGAGCAACGTAGATCTCACACCTGCTAAGCCAATTACAAACAACTACTCAAGGACCAATCGAAGAAGATAAGGTTCGGTGAACAGTAGCTAGGGTATCGCGACAGAGATCAACAAACGGGAAATATTCTATGTGTCGGGAAAAATAATACAAAGCAACGAAGACCAAGTCCTCTTATACTCAAATCTGTCCAAGAGCGCTGAACATGTATCACCGGGAACTTAAATCTCAAAGTTGATATTCCCGCTCGCATCCAGATCTCGCAACAGATCTCACTCTATGCCAAAACAGATCTCTACTAACTCAAACGACGTTGCGCAAGTCCACTATCGCAACTGTACACGTCACCCGCTACTCAGATCTGAATCGCTAGCGCCAACGAAATCTGAACCCAAAATGGCCTCGCTCTCGAACACACAGATCTCTCTCAAATCTGAAGACCAACGCTGCTCACTGTTGAGTCTCGCCCGCTAAACCAAAACGCTGTCGTTCCAACTAATACAAAAGACGTAGTTTAGCTACTAGCTACAAAAACACGCTAGCTCACTACTGCACACTAGCGACAACAGATCTCGCTACGACTGCTGAATGCTCACTCAACTATGGCCAACGTTCACTACTGAACAGATCCCGCGTCAAAAACTCTAACTCTTCAGGTCTGTTCCAAGGACTTACACAAAAACCGATAGCTTCTCCAAGCATATCGACTCAAAGCTGAACGTCAAGATCTGCTGAAGCCCAAATCTGAATCCAGTAAAACCCGATTAATTAACTCCATTAATCTCATCAGCTTTTTGGGTCTCACAAGCAGTGCGACACTTTCTCGCCTCTGGTCAAAAATCCAAATACACTTCAGAAGATCGAAAGCAAAAGACACCTGTCAATGACCCTCAAACACACAAAGAGGACCCAATTCAAAAGATTTCTTTGAAAAATTCAAAAATAATCCAGAATTACAAAGCCAATTTTTGAATTCATGTCTCAATGTTCTGCAAAATTGACAAAATCAGAAGAATCGGTCTCATCTGACCCGTACGATGGAACGGCAGCCCAAAACCATTTTGATTTCTAAATCAAAGGATTTCAAAAAAAAATTAAAGGGCCAGAAGTTTCCCGGTGAAATGCGTGCCATCTGCTTAGTCTTTATTTCACAATTCTTGGCCGACAAAAGATTTTTCAAACAGGTAAGATTCCCACTTTAAAAGTCGCGTGCAAGAAATGATCGAAAGACGACAAAGATGACAGCACAAAAGTAGATTTCCATTATCAAAAGAAGACAAAGATGATAGAGACTTCTCATATAAAGGTTGGCAGATTTGTCTTAATCTTGGAAAGAATTCAGCAATATAATTTAAACATCCTAAAAATCTTTGAAGTTGATTTTTATCTTTGCTCTGGTCAGGAAATTGTTCTGCAAGTTGAATAACCTATGAATTGGTTTTATTAAACCTTTTGATATTTCAGGACCAAGAAAACGGATTGAGGTTTGGAATAATTTCATTTTCTTTTGGGATATAACTAATCCATTTTGTTTGATGATTTGGAGAAAATGTCTTAGATGTTTGAAGTGTTGACCTAAATTATCCGAAAATATGAGTATATCTTCTATGTAGACAATACTGAAAGAGCTGTAAGGATTGAATATATCATTCATGATTCTTTGAAATTCAGAGGGAGCAATTTTAAGGCCGAATGGCATTACATTCCATTCGTAATGTCCAAACGGGACCGTGAATGCTGTTTTGTAACGATCAGCTTCAGCAATTTGGATTTGCCAGAAACCAGATTTGAAATCAAATATTGAAAATATTTTGGCAGAATGTCTCAAAGTTGATATTCCCGCTCGCATCCAGATCTCGCAACAGATCTCACTCTATGCCAAAACAGATCTCTACTAACTCAAACGACGTTGCGCAAGTCCACTATCGCAACTGTACACGTCACCCGCTACTCAGATCTGAATCGCTAGCGCCAACGAAATCTGAACCCAAAATGGCCTCGCTCTCGAACACACAGATCTCTCTCAAATCTGAAGACCAACGCTGCTCACTGTTGAGTCTCGCCCGCTAAACCAAAACGCTGTCGTTCCAACTAATACAAAAGACGTAGTTTAGCTACTAGCTACAAAAACACGGTATAATGCTTATTTGTTTAAATATTTAAGAGTTTTGCAATAATAATATTTCTTTTTGTTTGACAGGTGTTATGAATGGGAACAGAATATGTCTACCATGTATTTTGGTAAACACACCCTTACTGTTGACTTGAAACAGATAAATTTGAGTAAGGAAAGGAGTGCTAAGTATCATATCTTGTGATATGTCTCGGACTAAAGTAAACACATTGTAATGCCCGAAATTATTACATCGAAATTTAGTGATTTGAAGTTCCAAATGATTGATTTTTGATGAAGTTGAATTTATGAGCTCGGATTTCTTTTGGAAGTGGTGTGTGATTCAGGAATTTTGCATCGTTGGAAGTAATCGGGAACCAGACGAAGCAAAGAATTTGATAAAAACATTCAGCAGCAGGTTACTGTAGCAAAGTCAATGCGGGTCAACACTACTGTAGCTTGCGACTGGTTGAATTTTGAATTCCAGTCGTTGCGCTTGATTCTCGTTGCTGCTGGTGGTTGGTGATTGGCGCGCACAATTGAAAGGATCCACAAGGGAGTGACGCGTGGCGAGTACTGTTTTTGCATGTAGAAACCAGCAGCAGGAGTTTCCTTTGTGCAACTGCTGGTTGTTATAAGCGCAGCGACGTCGTTTGGGTAAGTGCAACTGCTGGTTTTGAATCGTTGTGAAGGATGGATGCCTGCTGGTAAAACGCTGCGGCATCGTTTCGTTTAGTTGGAACGGTGTCGTTTCGAGATTGTAATTTCGAATACACCATTTGATTTCTTCTACTGATTTTAACGAGAGTTCCTTACGCACCTACTGGTTTATACACCTGCTGGTTTGTTAGTATGTCGACTGGTTTTGATGACGTAGGCGCGACGTCGTCGTTTTACTTGTGAACGCAAATCAGTCAAGGCAAGTATGTGAAACTTGGTTCCAGCAGAGGGAGCAATGCGACATCGTTTTAACTATGAAACAGGAATCTCGATACGATGCCGTTTTGAATAAGTAGCGAAATCAGTCGTTGGATTATTAGAGTGACCAGCTGCTGGTTTTCTTCAACGTCGTTTTACTTGTGAACGCAAATCAGTCAAGGCAAGTATGTGAAACTTGGTTCCAGCAGAGGGAGCAATGCGACATCGTTTTAACTTATGAAACAGGAATCTCGATACGATGCCGTTTTGAATAAAGTAGCGAAATCAGTCGTTGGATTATTAGAGTGACCAGCTGCTGGTTTTCTTTCAGTAGAGGTGTGATTGTACGTTACGACGTCGTTGAGATTAGTTGTAACGACATCGTTTTGATTTTCGAAGTGTTGCGAATGGATTCTTGTTGCGACTGGATTCTTGCTGCGACTGGTTGTTGCTTCTGCTGAATAACAAGAGGATGATACTTCCAGTCGAGGGAATGAAATAGACTATTTTGAACAGCGACTGAGTTTGTTTAACGATGAAATCTTTTAGTGTGACCAGCTGGTGATTGCTTTCAGTAGAGATCGGGAATCAGCTGTTGGGCTATTACGTCGTCTGGGTTAATTGATACATCGTTGTTTTGATATGAAATACAGCGACTGGTTGTTATGTGTAGCTATGACAGCTGATTGAGAAAGCTGGTTTTGTTGCGACTGAATATTACACCAACGGAATAGAGCTACGGCTTCTAGTCGTGAGACTTAGTAGCATCAGTCGCGAGAATTTCTTTATACCACGAAGAACAGTGGATACGCTCTACCTACTGATCGAAGAAGCTGGATTCGAAGCGGTGGGAGTTTATCCTATATCGAAGCGGTGGAGTTTATCCTATAACGGTTGATAAATACTCAGCATAACACGTGGAATTCGAATTTAACACGTTGGAAATGCTGCGGAAGAACAGAGACCGTTGTCTATAAATAAGAGTGAATTCGAAATATTGAGAACATCTTGATTACAGATATCAATTTGTGATTCTGCGAGTATCTCAGGAAGTGCTGAACAGAACTTAAGAACACTGAGTGAAGTACTTTGAAAACAGAGGAACGAAGGTATAATTTGACAGAAGAGTCAGGGATTAGATTACTCGAGAATGATATTTCTTGAGTATCCCAATGAAATCACATACTTGATATTTGTTCTTGATTTAGAACTTGAATTGTGTATGTGTCGATCCATCACAGGTAGTGGATCTTTTATATTTGCATTTGCATAACGAAGAGAATTGAATTGATTCTAATGCCCAGGACTGAGTTGGCCTGATTTTCGAAGCCGGAGATGGTTTCGATAGATGAATATTCGTGTCAATATCGGATACGAATCTTGATGGCATCGAACTGAAATGGAATCAATTCTGAGATCGAAGAAGAGAAACAGAATCATTTCATTGCATTGCATTTGTTTTACAGTTGATAAACTGTTATTCGTTTTATTGATATTGTTCATGCCTGTTGATTATACTGAGATGATTCTCACCGGAGTTTATCCGGCTGTTGTTTTGTTTTGTGTGTGTGCATGACAACAGGTAGACGAGAGCTGAACTGAGTTGGGGCATGAGTAGTGGGAGCTGGCTAACTAAACGAAACGCAACAATGAAGAAGAACTGTTAGAGATCAACTGTTAGCATAGCATTGATGTAGTTAGCATTAAAATGGAACCTGGTTTTACTGCTGCTGGTCAGCTTTTGTATTAGCCGACGTCACATGTAATACCTATTTGTACTGGCTTGTTCTGTGATAAATAAATAGCTTTTGAAACACAAACGTAGTCTTGTATTGTTACCCAGGACCAGCTGATGGGACCAACTATAAAAAAAAATGGGTTTCCAGATTTCATCACTTAAATTCGAAGGTTAAATTAGATGCTAACTAAACACCCATAAGATGAGATTAGAAGATTAATTGTGAGCAGAGAGCCTCACAACAGGTGGTATCAGAGCCTACTACATCATTAAGATCATTGAATTAGATGAGTGGGGGTAGATTGAGTTCTTCCTGAGTGATTAATTGATTGCATGCTTGTGTGGTATATGTCTTACTGCTTTTGAATTTATATCACCTGATTATGTGAAGAACTAGTAAGACTATGCCGAGCAGATTTGAGAATTACATGCTCTTTGAGAAGAGAATAAATAGCATGTATTGAACGAAGCATGAATCAGAACTCGATCTCTTGAAATGCAGTACATTGATGTATGCTAATCAGAGGAGGGACTGAGATTGACTTGTTATTGATTGATGAGAAATGATGAACAAGTCTACTTGAT
>KV011908.1:5757-21799 GCA_001598015.1 Dorcoceras hygrometricum
AAGACGATCACAAACCGATCGATGTACTCGCTGAAGACGCGATTCATCAAATCCATAACACAGCTGGGGCATTAGTCAACCCAAACGGCATGACCAGAAACTCATAATGCCCATATCGAGTCCGGAAAGCTGTCTTCGCAACGTCAGCGTCTCTAATCCACAACTGGTGATAACCATAGCGCAAATCAATTTTCGAGTAAACGACCGATCCCTGAAACTGATCGAACAAGTCATCAATCCTCGGCAAAGGATACTTGTTCTTCACCGTCGCTTTGTTCAACTGTTGGAAGTCCACGCACATCCTCATAGATCCATCCTTCTTCTTCACAAAAAGAATCGGAGCTGCCCAAGGCGACATACTCGGTCTGATGAAGCCTTTCTCCAAGAGATCTCTCAACTGGTCCTTAAACTCTTTCAACTCTGCTGGCGCCAACGGGTAAAGAGCTCTAGAAATCGGGGCAGTACCGGGCACCAACTCAATGCTGAAATCAATCTCACGTCTTGGAGGGAATCCAGGAATCTCATCTGGAAAAACGTCGGGAAACTCTCGTACGATCGGAATATCGCTCAACTCAAATCGCTGCTCTTGGGAAACGTCCAGCGCGTAAATCATAAATCCCACGTTATCCAACGATATCAGGCTAAACATCTCCATGGTGGACACCAGTTGAATCTTCGAGCGTGAATCAGCACCATAGAACTCCCACTTCTCTCCCGAGTCAGGGCGAAATCTCACCACACCATGAAAACAATCGACCGTAGCCTTATAACTAGATAACACGTCCATCCCCAAGATGCAATCAAAATCTCTCATTACCTAAAAAATCAGATTGGACATAAAAACGTGCTCATCAAATCAAAGCACACAATCCAACACCACTTCACGGGACCACAGATTTACACCAGCAGGGGTAGACATGGAAACAACATCACACAATGGGGAAGAACTCAACCCATTCTCACAAACAAACAACTCAGAAATAAAAGAGTGTGATGCACCAGTGTCAAATAAAACTCTCGCAGGATAATCGAAAATAGAGCATGTACCTGCGATCATCATGCCAGGCGTCTCCTCAGCCTGCTCTCTAGTCAAAACGTTCGCCTGAGCCTGCTGGGGAATCTGGAACTGAGGTCTCTGAGGTTCTCCAAACCTAGACGGTCCACTAGGCTGAAATCCAGATCGCTGAGTAGGAGCGGGAAACTGCGGTCTCTGAGATGAACCACCAGCTGATCCCTGCTGCGAAGGAATCAAAGACTGACCCCTCAACAGAGGACACACTGTAAGGAAGTGTCCTGGCTGTCCACAGTTACGGTAGGACCCCTGAACTCCACGACACTACGAAGTCGGATGCCTTCCTCCGCACTGTCCACACGTCATGCCACTAAAACCGCTGCCAGAACCAGAACTCACAGAACCAGAGGAACTCGAATCCACCTTCTTCTGAACTGTTTCCCTCGAGGTCGAAATATCTGGCGTTTCGACTGCTGCTGCTGCGACCACTGAGGAGAATAGAAAGATTGCGACGCATCATGAACAGGCTGATAGGTGCGTTGGCTGAATCGGAGCCTCAACCTCCATAAAACTCTCCTCAATATCCACTGCTCGGTTCACCGCATCAATATAGGTCGCAGGCAAACCAGACAAAACCATCCGGTACAAATCAGGCCTCAAGCCTTTCAAAAACTTGTTCCTCTTCCTCCTCTCTTGGTTGGCAACGTGTGGCACATAGACCAAAAGTGCAGAAAACTGTCGGGCATACTCAGCCACTCGCCTGCTGCCCTGCCTCAGATTATCGAACTCCCGCTCCCGACTGTTATAGATGGACTCCGGGGTATACTCCTGTCGAAAGGCCTCGCGGAAGCTCTCCCAAGTGATCACAGCCCCACTATCACGAAGGATACGGGAAGTACCCCTCCACCAGTGCTGTGCATTGTCTCTCAGCTGCAACACCACCAGCTTCAGTCTTTTCTCAGGAGCGTACTCCAAAGTGTCGAACAACTCCTCCATCTGAGCTAACCAAGCCTTAGCCATCGCACCACTCTCTGCTGCAGAAAACGTCGGAGGGTTCGTCCACTAAAACCTAGCTAAGACCAACTCCATCCCGCCTATCTGTTTGGTAACATCCTCAACCTGATGAACATCATCATCACTACCTGCCCTAGACTCCTCCTCAGTGCTTCTAGTCGCCCTACCTCTTCCTCTTCTCGCCGGCATCTAAACAAGTCCAGAGGTAAGATCTCACAGCAGATAGATATATCACATAGACAGATAAAAGATCACATAAGTCACAAAGTCAATCAAAATCAAATCAAAATTCTGTGCCTAGACTCGAGTGTGATCAAAGGAAATCGAGCTTATCCCAGTTTAAGCTCTGATACCAAAAATGTTAGGCCCTGTGCTAATTACTCAAGATAATAGCACAATTAAGCACATAATCATGGAAGCGAAACATCGGGCTTAAAAATTTTCGAAATAATTTAGGCCTGAACTTAAAATCATACATTCAAAATATTCATAATCAAAATATGAGTTGACTCAAACTCATACAAAACAGGTAACACAATTATCAATTCAAATACAGATCCCCAAAAATACATAAGACACGGGCATCCCCCGGGTTCGATACATAAATAAAAAAACTGGGACTCATGGAAATGGGGATCGACCAGCTGAACCTCCACTCTGTCCAGCTTGGTTACCTGAAGATCCTGCAAATGGGTAACGCAGACCCAAACAACACAAAAGCAGGAAAACAAATACGAGGTCAAGCCTCAGTACGAAGAGCTATCTAAACAGCTAAACATGCAACATGCTATAAATCAATGCTATGAATGCATGAGGGCTATCAAAGATCGGATATCTAGACCAGCAAGTCAACTGGCAATCATATCAATCGAGCCTCTATACCACGCACAACAAGTCAGCCGGTGGAAATCATCGGTCCGTGATCTTTAGGACCTGTCAGCCCATCAGAGCTTGGTGGTCTTCAGACACGACAAGTCAGTCGGTCACCACTCCGACAATAGCGTTGGACTTTTCAGGCACAACAAGTCAGTCGGCCAGTCACAACGTGGCTCTCAATTAGGTCATCAATCAATCTGTCAGGCTCAATATGTATGCATGTATGCCAATAAATCATCAATGCACAATGCATACAATAATTCATACGTGAAATAGAATGTACAATTCAATCAATTCAACAAACTGTAACACGTAAAATCATATAATCACATCAGCAGATTCACAACATCAATCATAGCCATGTTCATGCTCTAAGCCTCTAAATCTGCTCAATTCGTACCTCCAATGGCTGAATTCTACCTCAACAGACTCAGCAAAAGCACGGCAATACCAACAGTGCAAACCAGCTTTCACCTGATATCCTCAACCACGGCAGAAGCTGTCCAGAACCTCAAATCTGTTAAGGAAACTCAACCATCAACTCATATCTAGTTCAAATCTAAACTTCGAAGCATCCTAGCCTACGGTCAGAACCTTGCTCTAGTTCTACAAGTCTATCGAAGCTAGAAACAAAAGAGATGCTCACCCAGAAACTCAAACCAGCAGAAGAACCAACGAATTCTCTGTACGAGGAAATGGAAACTTCGCACTTCTTCTTCAACGTTGATTCAGGGCTTCAAATGGGTAGCAATCGAAAGAGCAACTCACAACGAATCCAGCGCCACCAAAATCACTCAAATCATCGGCGGAGAACGGCGGCAATCGACGGAAATAGGTCACGATGAACAATAGCTAATCGAGGGTTTGGGAAAAGAGATAAGAAATATCAGGTTCGAAATAATTCTAAGTGTCGATCAACACTTCTATATATAATCCTCAAATCCAACAGCTGCTGCTTGCAACAAACCCAGTCGACGTGAACAGTAGCTATTTTATAACAGCAACCAGCTTTTGCTCTCAACAAAACCAGTCGCAACATTCACAAGCAAACATCCCAAAACGACAACGTTCCAACTAACTCAAACGACGTTGCAGCGCTCCATCAACTGACAACCGATATCTCTAGCAAAACAACCAAAAGTTGGTAAGAATTCCCTTCAAACGAAATATCATCGACTGGTTACGCGAAATCACTCAAAACGACGACGCATCAACTAATCCAAATGACGTCGTAAGGTTACGCAAGCATTTCTGCCACCAGCTGGTCACCCAGCCGCAACACATTTCTCACAACAATCCTCTCCAGCTGGTACCAGCCGTAACACTCAAAACGCAGCGTTTCGACTTATTAAAACAACGTCGCTCTACCTCTGCGACTGGTTCTTCAAACCATCAGCTGGTCGCTCCTTTACTCACGCATCTGCTGGTCCAGTAGTCAACACTCAAAAATGTTTACCAACACGTGTCGCTCTCTCGCTAACTCTCGCGCTAAATGCAACGTCTGCCAGCAGCAACCTCTACAATCAAACGACGACGTATCTCTCACACGCTACAGTAACTATCTAAATCAAATTCTCACCAGCTGCAAGGTACAGTACCATTGACCCGCGTTGACTCTAAGAATTTCGCTACGGCTGATTCCAACAGTTAGAGAAATTCGACAACTCAAATTCCCGAGACTAATCCCGCAAAACCTGATTAATCACTATTCGAATTTCTCAATCCTCACACACTTGTCCGTGACATATCACAAGATATGATTCTCGGTACTCCTTTCATAACACAAATTTACCCTTTCCAAGTAAATGATAAGGGTGTGTATACCAAAATCCATGGTCGACTGATCCTATTTCCTTTCATTACACCTGTTAAGCTAAAAGAAATATTATTATTACAAAATTCCTCAATATTTAAACAAATAAATATTATTCATCACAAAAAACAACATATTAATTCCTTAAAGGAAGAACTCCCATACCTACATATTGAAGAACAATTGGTCAATCCTCATATTAAATACAAATAACTGAATTAGAACATTCTATACAAATCAAATATGCAGTGAGCTTCCAAACGCCTTCTGGGATCGCAAAAGTCATATTGTAACTCTCAAGTACGAAAAAGATTTCAATGAAAAAAAAAATCCCTACAAAAGCCCGACCGATCCAAATGAACCAAGAATTTCTACACCACTGCCAGAAAGAAATTCAAGATCTCCTATCTAAAACCCTGATTAGACCTTCCAAATCACCATGGAGTTGTTCTGCCTTTTACGTTGTAAAACAAGCAGAATTAGAACGTGGAGTACCACGTTTGGTCATTAATTAAAAACCTTTAAATAAGGTTATTCAATGGATAAGGTATCCCATTCCAAATAAAAGAGACTTAATTAATAGACTACATTCAGCTAAAATATTCTCCAAATTTGATCTCAAATCTGGTTTCTGGCAAATACAAATTGCTGAAATTGATTGTTACAAAACGGCTTTCACAGTTCCTTTTGGTCATTACGAATGGAACGTAATGCCTTTTGCTCTCAAAAATGCTCCTTCTGAATTCCAAAGGATCATGAATGACATTTTTAATCCTTATAGTTCTTTCAGTATCGTCTACATAGACGACATTCTCATATTTTCTGAAACTTTAGATCAACATTTCAAACACCTAAGACATTTCCTCCAGATAATTAAACAAAATGGTCTTGTGTTGTCTCAAAAGAAAATGAAATTATTTCAAACCACAATTCTCTTTCTAGGACATGATATCACAAAAGGACTTATTAAACCTATACATAGGTTATCCAATTTGCAGAGAAGTTCCCTGATCACATCAAAGACAAAAATGGGCTTCAAAGATTTTTAGGATGTCTTAATTATATTGAATAATTTTTCCCTAACCTACGCCAAATTTGTCAGCCTTTATATACACGACTGCAAAAGAATCCCCCTCCATGGACTGATATCCACACAAGTATAGTTCAAAATATAAAATCCAAAGTTCAAACACTACCATGTTTAGGCATGCCCAATCCCATAGCCTTTATGATAGTTGAAACCGATGCCTCTGACTTAGGTTACGGAGGTATACTCAAACAACAATTAGAATCCGAAGAACAATTAGTTAGATTTCATTCAGATCATTGGCTCGGACCACAAAAAAATTATTCAACTATCAAAAAAGAGATTTTATCTATAGTTCTTTGTATTTCAAAATTTCAGGATGATCTTTTCAACAAAAGCTTTCTTTTACGCGTTAATTGCAAATCTGCAAAGGAAGTCATTTTCAAAGATGTTCAAAATCTAGTTTCCAAACAAATTTTTTCCCGCTGGCAAGCCATACTTCTGTTTTTTATTTTGAGATTGACTTTATCAAAGGAGAAGATAATTCTCTACCAGACTTCCTAACCAGAGAACTTTTACAAGGAAAACAAACTTTTCTTGCAGATGGATCCTCCAAAGCAGAAAATTCAAACCTCAAAAGATTATGAACTACAACCAGCTCCTACTACAAAAGAATTGATTCAACTTTGTTCCCCTCAAACACCTACCAAAACTCTTTCTCAAAGACCTACTGGTCAATTTCCCCCTCTCACTTCAAATTACAATCGTTACAGTCCTCTTCAAAATATTCCAGAACTACCTTACAAATCTTTCCTAGCTTATTCTTCAAAACAAATTCAACCATCCCCTCTTTTACCACAAGAAAATGATGACCATAAGGTAAAACTTTGGGTAATAAGCCTGGTGACCCAGGTTCGATTCCCTGAGGAGGTAGTTTAACCACACTTCCAGGGGTGTGGGTAGTCCTATGAGTATGGGTTCACCCTCTAGGGTCTCCACAGTAGGGAGCTGGGTGGGTCCTTACAATTTTTTATGAAGGCTGGTATTAACCTGAATGACAGATTTATCTTGGAAGTTGTTAAATCCTTCTGTTGATAAAAACATTGTGAGGAATGTATAAAAAGGAATATTTGATTTAATTAGTTTCATCTTAGTAATCCATTTTTTTTTATCTTATATTTTATTTCTGTATCGAGTTTGTCGTTCCAATTTCTTTTGTCTTTATGAAATATATCTTGCATTTCTTCATTTAAATATTCAAAATCTGGGTTGAATTCTTTTCCAGATGTGATCATCATGACCATACTGGAGATCGAAGGAGATGTTGGAGGTGAATAATTTTGTGGTGATGAGGGTCCTGATCTAGGCTTCGGGATAGGGGTTACAAAATCATATTTGGATGTAGTTTTTGAAAAAGTTGAGAATGAATGGCGAGATTGGGATCTTCGTAAAACTGGAGCAGGTTGTATGGGTGAATTAAATTTTATTGTGATTTTACCATCTTTTTCTTCAACTATTTGGGAAATATCTCTACGTTCTATATTCCGAGGTATTTGAGGAGTGTTAATTATGAATTGTTGTGGAATTGTTATTTCGTTCCATTTTAATTTTTTTGGGGTAAAGACCGTAGGTCTTTCAGCATCTATATGTAACAAAAATGTTTCTTCTTTAGAGGAAGGCAGTCTGTTGTATTTGGGGTTTAGTTGAGAAGACAGAAGTCTAAAGTAGACTCTGTAAATTATTGCAAAGTTCTTACATGGATGAAATTCATCTCCCTGTATATGAACATCTAGTATTAAAGAATTTAAAATCATTGGATCTGTAAGATCACAGAGAAATTAGGAGAACAATTGAAGTATATTGGTCCGTTACAAATATTAGTTTGTATCATTGATAAAAGAGATGTTTGATATCTTTTAAGTCTTTTATTTCTTAAAGCTAAGTAAATTGGAGTATCAACTCCGATATGGACTAAAGGCTTGACAGCTATTTGGATTAAACCAAAGTGTAAGTATCTATAATTCTTTTGAAGAAAATTTGGGCTTTTGACCAGTGGATAGGAAATGACGAACTACCTGTTCATTACACAGGCGGGTATCAAATTTTCCCCACCATTTGATTTTATGAATTCTAACCAATGAAAAAGGTACTTGATCTGGATATAGTTTTTGCAAATCAAAGTCCCAAGCAAAGATCCAAGGAACTTTGAATTCAGCATGAAATTTTAAAGGCTTTTGAAAAGTAGGGAGGCAGGAGTGTTCAGAAGAAATCTCCAAGCCTTTTTTGACATCCTTTGGAAGTATTGAGGAGTCGCATCCCATGAGTTTCCACCACTCATAGAACCAAGTAGGAAAGTTTGAATCGCAACCATTATGAATGGTGAAGAACCATGAATGAGAATAAGGACGGAAATAAAAAATTCTGAATCCAAGCCTTTTTTGACATCCTTTGGAAGTATTGAGGAGTCGCATCCCATGAGTTTCCACCACTCATAGAACCAAGTAGGAAAGTTTGAATCGCAACCATTATGAATGGTGAAGAACCATGAATGAGAATAAGGACGGAAATAAAAAATTCTGAACCAGGCATGTTTGTAATCAATATAATTGAAGGTTGCAGGCTGGAAAATGACAGAAAAATTGCGAAGTTTGAAATTATTGATGGGCTGTGTATGAGTCTCATCCCACTGGGAAGAGGTGATAACCTGTTTGATAATACATTTGGAATAAGAGATGTCGCCTTTTGAATCATGTTTATGAACTATTTCAATAGAATCTGTGTCTATGAGGATAAGTTCATAAAATTTTTGAAATTTGATTGGGTCTGATGACTCCCAATATTGATTGGGACTAAAATTTTTGCGAATGTAATCTTGTTTTTTAACATGTTGAGGAATTTCCATGAAAGGAGCAAACCCAAGATTGTCAGGCCAAGGCTTTGAAACATACTTATGGTCATCATTTTCTTGAGGTAAAAGAGGGGATGGTTGAATTTGTTTTGAAGAAGAAGCTAGGACAGATTTGTAAGGTAGTTCTGGAATATTTTGAAGAGGGCTGTAACGATTGATACAAACTAATATTTGTAACGGACCAATATACTTCAATTTTTCTCCTAATTTCTCTGTGGATCTTACAGATTCAATGATTTTAGATTCTTTAATACTAGATGTTCATATACAGGGAGATGAATTTCATCCCTGTAAGAACTTTGCAATAATTTACAGAGTCTACTTTAGACTTCTGTCTTCTCAACTAAACCCCAAATACAACAGACTGCCTTCCTCTAAAGAAGAAACAGTTTTGTTACAGATAGATGCTGAAAGACCTACGGTCTTTACCCCAAAAAGATTAAAATGGAACGAAATAACAATTCCACAACAATTCATAATTAACACTCCTCAAATACCTCGTAATATAGAACGTAGAGATATTTCCAAAATAGTTGAAGAAGAAGATGGTAAAATCACAATAAAATTTAATTCACCCATACAACCTGCTCCAGTTTTACGAAGATCCCAATCTCGCCATTCATTCTCAACTTTTTCAAAAACTACATCCAAATATGATTTTGTAACCCCTATCCCGAATCCTAGATCAGGACCCTCATCACCACAAAATTATTCACCTCCAACATCTCCTTCGATCTCCAGTATGGTCATGATGATCACATCTGGAAAAGAATTCAACCCAGATTTTGAATATTTAAATGAATAAATGCAAGATATATTTCATAAAGACAAAAGAAATTGGTACGACAAACTCGATACAGAAATAAAAAATAAGATCAAAAAAGAATGGATTACTAAGATGAAACTAATTAAATCAAATATTCCTTTTTAAACATTCCTCACAATGTTTTTATCAACAGAAGGATTTAACAACTTCGAAGATAAATCTGTCATTCAGGTTAATACCAGCCTTCATAAAAAATGGACCCTTAGTAGCAATGAAATTGTTACTGCTGTACATCCACCTCTCCAAACCTTACAGTTGCATACCGTCAAAGGTCACGTCATAGCTGATCCTTTTAAAAGAGGCCGCAATGAAAAAGACCCTGTCAATAATGAAGACATTAATAAAATTTTCCAACAAAACAATTACTCTAATCAAATACTTAAAACAATAGCTACTCAAATTGATCACATATCAAACAATCTTACTCAACCAAAAAAACAGTCAATATTTAATGATACAATAGCCAAACCTTTCTTCCAAACAAAAGTCATTCCTACTGAGAAAGAAAAACAGATAAGCTTCAATACTAATACTGATTTCCTTCTAAATAAAATCTCTACCAAATTATCGGAAATTGGTACATCAGGAAATAAGATTAATTGCGTAAAAACCAATAATGAACAAAATTATGAATCTAATTCTTCAAATAGTTCTGTATCTAATTCAGAATCCGAAGATGAAATCAACCAAATAGAAAATCCTTTTACGGATGAAGATGATAAAATTAATAAAATTTATAATAGACGAAGAAGATTCAGCAATAATAATTATCCAAATTCACATAATTATTATCGACGGCCTACGCCTGTTGATATTCGTTACGAAGAAAGAAATCAATTCAAAAGCACAAAATACGATGTCCAATCAATAGTTGAATGGAATATCGATGGAAAATCTGAATATGAAATTCTCAATACTTTACAAGAAATGGGCATGGCCCGTGCAGCCTATAAAATTAAAGGTCAAAATGAAGAAATAGCCACGACCTTGATTATTCAAGGCTTCACTGGACAATTAAGAAATTGGTGGGATAAAGCTTTATCCCTCGACTCAAAAATGAACATATTAAATCATACAATTCACAAAGAAGATGAAAACGGAAATATCACTGAACAGAATGATTCATGTGAATTTTTAATAGTAACTATATCAATGTATTTTATAGGAAATCCAAACGAAGAATTTAATTCTTCTAAGATTATCCTAACAAACTTAAAATGTCCATCCTTGACTGATTATCGTTGGTATAAGGATGTTTTTCTTACTCATGTTCTTCGCCGGAATGATTGTAACATGTCATTTTGGAAGGAACGATTCATAATAGGACTACCCGACTTTTTGCCGATCGAATAATTCAAAAATTAAAAACCACAATTGGTGCTGAAGATATTCCTTTCGAGGACATGACTTTTGGCCAATTATTCGCCTTTATTAAAAAATAAGGATTATCTTGATGTTCTGAACTCAAACTTCAAGCCAAATATAGATCTGATCGTACTATAACTCGTAAAGAGTTAGGAAGTTTCTGTTCAATGTTTGGATTAATGAACATTGATCCCCCCTCTATCCGAAGAAAAAAGAAACAAAAATCTTTTCAATCCTATGATCAAACATCAAAATTTCGTACTCCAAGATTCCGTAAATATAAACGAACTACTCCTACAACCAATACTTTCAAATGTTGGAATTATAACCAACCTGGACACTCCTCAAATAACTGTCCTAAAAAGCCAAAGAAAAATCATAAAAAAACACCTAAACAAAAAATTAATGAATTAGTAGATGATATTCCTACTGATAAAAGTACTTCTACCAAAGATGACACTGAACCTGAAAATGATCAACCCTCAAAAGGCATCTGCCACTTATGTGTTATTTCAAAAGATAAAAGGGAAGCAATTCTTGATTTAGTTCACCAAATCCCAGATCAAGAAACTCAAAAACAATACCTTAATAAATTAAAAGACCTAATAATAGATGAATCTACGTCAAAACGTGACCCTGTTAAAGAACACTTCAGCTTAAGTACTCTGTTTGATAAATATCCTCAACAGAGTATCCTTAAACACATAACTACAAAAGACTTACAATCAGAAATCAATATGCTTAAAAAGCTAGTCAATCAACTTCAAAAAGATCTTTTCTCCTTACAAGAAAAATATCTCGAATTGGAAACAAAATTACTACTCATTACTTCAAAACAAACTATACCAGAAGATATGGATGAAATCAATCTCAATCCTCTTAATCATTCATCAACAAGTAATTTCATTAACTCTATACAAAAAATTGAATTTCAAAAATGGTATGTTAACATAGATCTGGTTATAAATGATTTCAAAATTACTCTAATTGCCCTTGTTGACTCTGGGGCAGATCATAATGTTAACGCGAAGGCGTAATACCATCAAAATATTATGAAAAAACAACCGAAAAACTATATACCGCTAATTCAAAACCTCTTGACATAAGATAAAAATTATCAAATGCTCACATCTGTAATAATGGTTACTGTTTCAAAAATGTGTTCACACTTGTCCGTGACATATCACAAGATATGATTCTCGGTACTCCTTTCCTAACACAAATTTACCCTTTCCAAGTAAATGATAAGGGTGTGAATACCAAAATCCATGGTCGACTGATCCTATTTCCTTTCATTACACCTGTTAAGCAAAAAGAAATATTATTATTACAAAATTCCTCAATATTTAAACAAATAAATATTATTCATCACAAAAAACAACATATTAATTCCTTAAAGGAAGAACTCCCATACCTACATATTGAAGAACAATTGGTCAATCCTCATATTAAAAACAAAATAACTGAATTATAACATTCTATAACAAATCAAATATGCAGTGAGCTTCCAAACGCCTTTTGGGATCGCAAAAGTCATATTGTAACTCTCCCGTACGAAAAAGATTTCAATGAAAAAAATATCCCTACAAAAGCCCGACCGATCCAAATGAACCAAGAATTTCTACACCACTGCCAGAAAGAAATTCAAGATCTCCTATCTAAAAACCTGATTAGACCTTCCAATCACCTTGGAGTTGTTCTGCCTTTTACGTTGTAAAACAAGCAGAAATAGAACGTGGAGTACCACGTTTGGTCATTAATTACAAACCTTTAAATAAGGTTCTTCAATGGATAAGGTATCCCATTCCCAATAAAAGAGACTTAATTAATAGACTACATTCAGCTAAAATATTATCCAAATTTGATCTCAAATCTGGTTTCTGGCAAATACAAATTGCTGAAATTGATCGTTACAAAACGGCTTTCACAGTTCTTTTTGGTCATTACGAATGGAACATAATGCATTTTGGTCGTAAAAATGCTCCTTCTGAATTCCAAAGGATCATGAATGACATTTTTAATCCTTATAGTTCTTCCAGTATCGTCTACATAGACGACATTCTCATATTTTCTGAAACTTTAGATCAACATTTCAAACTGTGAGACCTGGAAATTTTATTAAGGATTAATTGTCGAATTAATCAGGTTTTAGTGATTTCTGGTGATTCAGATTTCATTTTGATTGTTTGGGTTGCATTTTCGGGTCGGGAATCACATTTGGAACAATTCTGGAAATTTTGATATTTTCGAAATTTTGGTGAAATCTGGTAGCAGATTTGATGACGTAAGCATCACGTGTTAACGTTGTGTGGATGACGTAAGCGTTGCTGGTTTGAGAGATCTGTTCGAAGTTTGTGAAATCTGGGTGCTTAGCGTTGTGGCGCGTTTTGCGTGATACGCCGTCGTTCCATGAGATCTGTTTTGCGCTAAGGTGTAGAGATCTGGTTCTAGCGTGTTTTGGTTAAGGATCGAAACGCTGTCGTTTTTGTGAGATCTGGACGCCCTGTGTATGAGAGATCTGGTTTAGCGCTTACGTGAGGTCTGCTTGTGTGAGGTGAGATCTGTCCCGCGTGTTTTATGGTTAGTGCAACGCGACGCCGTTTAGTTTAAGTGGTGCGACGCCGTTTTGAGCTAGCGTGATAGATCTGGTCGCGTGGGATGAGATCTGTTGTTTGAGGCAACGTTAGCGTTTAACAATCTTGGTCCAGACTTCTCCGCTACGTCGTCGTTTTGATTAGCGCTTGTTTGGGCAACCAGCTTTCAGTGTCCAGCTTTTAGCGCTAGCATTCAGATTTCACCTGTGCGACGTCGTTTTCGTTCCCGCGTTGTTTGTGTTCAGATTTCACCGTGTTTTAGCGCATGCGTTGGTTTTTGTGGAATCTGTTGTGCATTTAGAGGTCTTGAAAGCTGTTTCTGTCGGTGGGCATTTTATCCAGACTTCTCGCGTGTATATATTGGAAGCATTGGCCTTCAATTATTGAGAAAAACAGAATCCATACTTAGCAAATATTTCTTATCTTCGTTCTCTGTTCCCAAACCCTCGACTACTGTTCACCGTGAGCTTCTCCGGTAGATTCCCGTCGATTCCGGCCACCGTTTTTCACGTTCGAGGTAGCGTTGGATCCCTCTTGGAAAGCTCTATCATCTCATACCCATTTTGGAGGCTATAATTAGCTGGAGCAAAAGCACGAAGCTTATGTGTGTGCGTGCTTCTCGTACGGGTGCAGGTAGCCTTTTGGTTTAGTTGTTGAATCTTGCTCCTAGCCTTGTATTAAGCTTCCTAGTTAGTTGTTTGGGTAGGATTGAGGGCTGGATTGTGTATGAATTTCTAGCCGTGAACTTTAGTGGTTGGCCGTGAGTTTTATGGTGAAATGCCGTGAGTTTTGGGTTGATGATTCCCTGTATCTTGCGTATGTTTACAGGTTGGAGTCAGTATTCTGGGGATTTGTATTTGGTAATTGTTGCTCAGTATTAAGGTACGGATTCGAGCTTGTTACAGCGTGAAGTTGGCATGAGTAAATGCAGTGATGGCTGTTTGTTGTTTACGTGTATGGCTGCCAGTGGTTACTGCCTGTTGTTATATGCATACACGCATTTGCATCACTTGCATTTCATATCTCAGTTGTATCGTATCTTGTACTTCGGCAGTTGTGCCTTGTTGTATTTTCTGTTGTTTCTTACCAGGTTGGAGGACGAGTCTCATGCATAGCATCTGCATTTTATTTATGCTGTATCTTTGCTGTTTATTTGCTCTCCGTACTGGGGTTTGACCCCTCTGGGGCTTGGTTTGTTTGTTTCCTGTTGTGTTGTCCAGGTCATACAGCTGGTCGAGGAGGTAACCCAGCTGGCGGTGCCCCAGGAGGTGGTTGAGTGTCCCAGTAGCGTATAGCATATATGTATGTATCAGTCTAGTAGCCGGGGAGATGCCCTGTGCTTCGTTGTTGTATTTTGTGTGGAGTCTGATACGTTTATTTGTATTGATGCTATACTTGCTTTTGTTGGTTTTGTAAACTGTGAACTTATTTTGTATCGTTCTATTTTAAATTATATGTTTAAACCGTCGGGCCTAAAAGCGAAAATTTTACCCACTTTTTGATAAGCTTCCACATGTGTTTGGGTTTTTACTCGGTTGTGAGCACGAGGCCTGATATTTTTGGTATCAGAGCTTAAGCTGGGATAAGCTCAATTTCTTTGATCACACTTGAGTCTAGGCACAATGTTGTGTGTTGCATGTGCTTGACTTATGTGACTATGTGCTGCATATTTGTGTTATATGTTTTCTATGCTGTATCTGTTCTGTTTTTCCTTATCCTGTTGAGTGTATTTTAGATGCCGCCTAGACGTCGTGGTAGAGGTAGGGGGCAGTTCCAGGAGTCAGGTGGTCAGAACGAGGATCAGTATAGTGCTCCTAATCGTACTCATGAGAGTAGCGAAGAAGGGGAAGCTGAGGCTCCGTCGGCTCCGGTGGAGAGGATGGATGTTGTTATAGCTCATTTTCAAAGGATGAACCCTCCTATCTTTAATGGCGACGAGTCGAGTGAGGATGCTGATTCGTGGCTCCATAACGTCATTCATCTTTTTGATCGGGCTCAGTATGACGATGGACTCCGGTTGAGGTTAGTGACCTTGTTGCTGAGGAAGGCCGCAGAGCGCTGGTGGCGAGTCGCGTCTAGTACCTTAGTGGAGACTGGAGTTGGTATCACTTGGGACACTTTCTGTGAGACCTTCAGGCAGGAGTATATCCCCGATTCGTATGTGGCTGCCCGTGAGCGGGAGTTTGAGTTTTTGGAGCAGGGCTCGATGACTGTGCGTGAGTATGCTTGCAAGTTTTCTTCGTTGTTGGCTTATGTTCCGCACGTTGCTGGCCAGGAGAGGGCCAAGAGTACCAGATTCATGGAGGGCTTGAATGAAGAGTTGTACCAGAGTGTCTTGACGAGCAAGCCCAAGACGTATGCTGAGGCCGTTGATAGTGCTATCAACATTGAGGAGGGAATGAGGAGCCGTCGTATGCGTAGAGCGCAGGTAGCGCAGGAAGTGCAGGGTGGTAGACCTGTTGGTCAGGGAGCTCAGTTGTCTCAGAGTTCTCGGTCCGCTCATTATCCCAGCAGCAGCAGCAGGTGGCTCAGCAGTCCGGCCGCCAGAGGTTTCGACCCCGCGGTCAGCAATTCAAGAAAAAGTCTGGTTCAGGGTCTTCCGGTTCA